>JAAIIK010000015.1:9387338-9433830 GCA_014706435.1 Silurus glanis | reverse complement strand
GTGTGTGTGTGTGTGTGTGTGTGTGTGTGTGTGTGTGTGTGTGTGTGGTAGCCTGACAAGATGGTTTTGTTCATCATGCTGCCCGTTGTAATAGCCTGTCACCTCGGAGTATCGCCAAGCACTCACCCCTCCCCTGCTTATGGTTTATATTGGAATGAGCCACAGCTGACACCGTTTCCTCTCCATATGAAAGCCGTATGTCACAATACAAATTCTGATGCCTTTTTCTTGCATTTTGGAAAGATATGTTTCCACACTGGCGCATCTCTTCTTTAGCATAAACTCTCCAATCAGTTTTTGGTCAAGGTGTGTCTTCGATTTATTAAAGCCATGAGTCACAGAGCTAAGTTCAGAACCGAGTAATGAAATTCGTAAACATAACTTGTTCTCGTCTGTGGCCAAGTACTTCCTAAAAGCATCCGAAGGGAAGGATAAGGAGATTCAAACACGCTCAGAGAGACTCAACAATGATTTGAATTATTGCTTTAACCTTGAAGGAAGTCAATAGACTACAGCTGAAAACTGGAATTGAAATTGATTTCAGTTCTGTCTCACACACGTGGACGGGTTCTCCTTTAAAATTATTTTTTTCTTTTCACTTTTTTAAATAACCAACATTACGCTCGATGATCATTTGACTTGCAATTGCAAAAAAACAAATAAATAAATAAAAATTTAAACGCATTTTTGTCAAGAGGGGGAAAAAAAATGACTTCAGAACCTCTGAGTTTGCTTTTTGATTTAGGTTGAAAAAAACGAATTTTTGGAGAACTGGAACACATGATCATGGTTGATTTTTTTCAACAAATTAGGCTTGAAATTGTTAAAAAAGAAAACAAAAAACTAAGAAAATAAAACAATTGCACTAAAAAAAAAAATAATTTATATATATATATATATAAAATGTGTGTAGGTATGTGTGTGTGTGTCTGGCATGCTTTATACAAGATATATAAATATGAGACCTTATAAAATAAAAATAATAATAATAATAATAATAATAATAATATAATAATATATCAAATTAAATATTAAAGAAATAAATTAAAGAAAGTGAGTGCTAAAAATCTCTAAATATTCCATTAATATAATCATATATACATGTAGATTCTGATTATTTTATTAATATTATTCTGTTTATTTATTTCTAAATTGAATACAACTGCCAATAAATCTGTTGCAACAAAGAATTGTTGGTTTATTCAGAATTTAGTAACTCGGTTACAACCAATATTCTTCTCAGCAGCAGTAATAATTAGAAATAAACCAGTGGAAAGTTTCAAGCCTGTACAATATGCAACAATTTTTCCAAACACTTAGCCAGAAGAACATGAAACATAATTTTTTTCCTAATGAAAATGCATTTCTACACAGCATTCCTTCAATGGAAGAAACCCCAGAAACCCATGAGAGTAGATTAACAGGTGCTCTGAGACTGGAAGTGACAATGGATGCGCTTCTTATCCATGATCATGCTGCCTTTCAGGGAGGAGAAGACCTCGCTCGTGTTGGAGATTAACAAAGATTTAAGTTCCTAATATGCTTGAGGTGAGGAGCCCCCAAAAGAACCAAAATATGACTGAGAATGAATGACGGAAAGGCTTAATGGATTGGTGCGTAATGATGATCGGATTAAAGCTCATCCAGTGCGCGAGGCGCTCGGACTCACCCTCGACCTCATCTTCAGGTAGGTTGACCGGTGTCCCGTACGAGAGGATGTCTGGGATGGTGCAGATCCCTCGGTACATCAACGTGGAGGTGACGGGGTGCATGGGCATGTCTGCGCGCCGGAGTCCAGATCTTCATATATGACCATCAAAATCAACTTTTCCTCCACTTCCAACCTCAACGCTCCTCGGGCGAGAGAACGCGACGAGTCGAGCTCCTCCTGGGGGGGCAAAAAAAAGGCGCAAAGATCTCTCATCCGAGGGCAGGGAAGCAGAAACCACGGCGCATATTCCTCTCCTGCGAGGCGCGCGCCGAGCTGTCCGTGGTCCTCAGGCGCGCGCGACTATCCTGCATCGTCTACCGAGCTCTGCTCATGTCGTGCATCGCTATGTCGGATCTACACACTATATTCTCTGAATGCATAGTTACCTGCTCAAGGTGACTGAACTGCGCCCCGATGATTCCGGTGCAATACGTTTTTTTTTTTAACCCGTTGCCAAGGCGACGCGTGAAGGCGGTCCTTCTTTAACATACAGTATTACCTCTTAAGAGCCACTGGATGCATGCTGTTCCAAACCTCTCATTCTTCTGACATTTCCTTTTTTTTTCACTAAAAATATATTTTGCATCAAACCTTCAACTCATCTAGTGGTCCAGAATTCTTCTACATGATGGTTCTACGCTATACTGGTACTGCCCTGCTTGGTCCCATATTTATACCCAAAAGATTTGCTTTTCCCCCCCTAAAAAATAAACAAACACTTGATCACGTCGTCAAGAAAATGCAGCTGATACCGAGGACAAAGCAGATCTGCACCCAAACACTGCTGCTGTATTCATAAAGACATGATCACAAACAAGTCAGCAGTCCACTTACATCTCCCCAGGAGGGATAGAGGGGGCTCCAGGATGGGTGACTGGGCAGCTGAACAGGTGACTTTCTCTCCTCAGATCAAAGAGATCCCCTCCTCAGATTAGAAGATTTATTGTTTTGTTGCATGGCAGTTCTCGGGGTCTGGGATCATGAATAGATCTGACTATCTTTACACATACATCATTTTGTGTAACTGGAGGTAAACCTGAGGACCTGTTGGAATTCAGGAGAACCTGTTGGACACAAGGAGAACATGCAGATGAAATGATCCCAGGATCAAATTCTAAATCTGTGTAAATCTGGAGACCATAAGGACCTTCTTGTATACCATAACTCTAGGGTGATTAATGTAAATATGTGTGCATATTTAGACACCAGAAGATCTAGTTAGTGTAATCTAGATGTTATTGAGACACCTGAATCCAATTCCAATCCAGAAGTGACCACAAATCCATAATAGAATCAAGTTCAGACATGAATCACGTGCCGATGAATCCTTCTAAATACGTATTTTAACATTTGACTTATGCATTTCTCCAAGTGACTTCCAACTGGTGATATAAGGGTTAGAGGTCTTGCTCAAGGACCCACCAGTGGCAACTTGGTGGGTTCGGAAGTCACTTGTTTGCTGTTACGCATGTTTTACTTTCTTGTAACCTTTTGTGTTCAACCTTTTTAGGTTTACAATTTCACATTTATGGTTCGTCATTCCTCATTTTCTTTTTAAGCTTTTGTATTACTACCTTCATGTTTGTTACCTCCTCATTTTGGACCATATTCTTGATATCTAATTTGGATTTCTAATTAATGGCCCACACTTTTATCCTCTTAAAACTGACATGTACACTAAGCCCACTATAATAGCCAGCATACAGTAGTTTTCAGGACTTCAAGCTCCTGAAGATTCCAGATTGTCTATGGTGTGGACTCAATAAAGCAAAATTGCTCATGCGCTCTGATGAGAGGGATGACGTATTAATACGAGGTGGTATCAAAACTGTCTCTGTTTACAAGAAAGTACTTTATTTAGTGTTTACTAGTGTGATCACATGGATGGTTTTTAGACGATCATCAACCACAAGTTGCTGAATGGTTTCGACATTTTCAGCGTTAGAGTTTGTTGAAGGTGTTCCGGATCTCTCGTTGTTTTCAAGTGATGTTCTTCTGTTTGTGTGCCACTCAAAACACCTCGAACGTCTTATTGCAGCGTCTCTGTATGTCAGACGTACGTCATGTCACACGTCTCTGTGGTAGATTTGCCCAGTTCCACACAGAATTTCACATTTGCTCTTAGTTCTAACTCGCTGTCCATAATGGAACCGCAGATGTGGAAACGGACGTGGTCAGAATAGCACCAGTTTGCACCATTAGTCTCGAAACTTTTATGATACCACCTCGTACGTCTTGGAGAAAGCATGTGTTAGACTTTACACTTTCCAGTTTGTACCTGTTGTACATTTAAAGCACTGAATTCGACAAAATGTGCTGGACTCTGGATCGGCATGACCACAGATGTCAAATCTAATTGGCCGTCTTCTAGTCCAATCATTGGTTTAAATCCAATTTGCTATAAACAGCCCTAAACTGTAAATAAATTATATCTCAAACTCAATTATTTTTAAAGCCCAAGGACATTCTGTCTAATCCCAGTGTTTACTAATAACCATTTTTGCTGGTCTCTAGAAGGCATGATTTTTCCAAGCACTGTGTTTTGAGACTCCTGCTCCAACAATGTGTTGTATAGGAATAATGGTCCTCAGCTGTTTCAGCTAATTTTGGATTGATATTATAGTGTGTTGATCTATATAATTAAAATGTGAATGATTTTTATTGGTCAGGATTCTCAGGGTCCTCAGGGAGCTCTTGTCCTGTTTGACAGCCACCATGTTTCAGCTGCAGATGGACGAAGCCTGCTAATGCGGCAGAATTCTGATGTCCTCTCTGACGTCTGGTAGATACTGGAACACAGGGAAAAATATGTTCTGCAATATATAAAAGTTTCCAAGGACCCTAACATCTTGTGTTCTCAGACAAATTCGATTTGTTCCTGTAAAACCTTTACACTATATAAGATCGCAAATGGATTATAGACTTTGGGTTTTATGTAGTTCATGTTCTGGACATTCACATAACAACACTGGAAAATGATTGTCTTAGGTGGCAATATGGATTAGGTGAGTGTGGGAGGTAAGTAATTTTGATTTCAAAATCGAATATTTATGTCCTATTTATGTCTTCTCTCCCTCTCACTCTCCCTCTCCCTCTCTCTCTCTCTGAACAGAAAAGCTGAGTGTGTTTATGGCCGTTAGCAGAGTAAAGCTGATTAGCAGGATAAGTGGCGAGTGCCGAAAAGCCGCACTCCTGTTTGTATAAATTTGACGTCGCTGCCCGTTAGCCATGCCAGGGGTGTGTGAGCATCAACATATACATTTAAATTCCCACACGCATTCTTATCCCGAGCAGTGTGCTGATGGGATTTATTGATTCTGTCGCATCAGTGAACTTAGTAAATATCATATACGATACACAGCTGGCATAGTAATGGGGGTTTTGCCTGCAACAAGAAAATGTATATAAAAGCTATACACATGAATTGACTCTTTATTCATCAACATCAATATTCATACTGTTTGGTAATTGCATTTATAGTGGTCCATGGTCATTGTGGGAGTGAAATGTTTCCTTTAAGAACTGAGAGCAATTTGGGAATAAATTGTACATGGCATTACATTGTACAGTGTCCATGAATCAGTCTCACCCCTGTACATATAAACCCATACCCTCATTTAACATATTGCTATTTATTGAAAATAGGTCACTAATGCACTTCTGGTTAGATGCTAACTGCATTTCATTGGCTCTGTACATCTACTTTGCAAAATGACAAAGTTGAATCTAATCAAATCTAATCTAATCTAATCTAATCTAATCAAAATCCTCGATGGGAAAGAACGCCATCATTTTGCCTACACATACATTGACGCAGTATGCACCATGATCATGTACAGGAATCTGTGACAGTCTTATACTGCGCCTGTTGTTTATTACTTACGAAAAGAAAATTATGAGTTTTCTGTATATTTATAGATCTTATGTATATATACCTAGAATAAGGCAATGCATTGTGGGGGTTTATGAGGACACGATGTATTCTTCTGCAAGAAATGGAAAACAAGGACAAATAACGTGCTTGTTTGGCCACAGCATGAGAATATTAAACACCAAAAAAACAAAAAAACAATCAATGTGACCCGCAGTTTTAAAATGGTTTCAAGTTAAAACCATAAAGAAGCCAAAAACAAACATGGAAATTTGGCTATACAAAGAACCTCTTTAGGAACTGTGGCTCATTACTTATTCATGCTTTCTACCTGGAACCCCTCAAACCCTTAACTAGAACCTTAATCATGCCGATTACATCAGTTAATTTGCTCTGAAAGTTTCAGTGATGACAGTTTTATAAAAAAAAAAAAAAAACGGAGCATTTAAACCAGTTTGGCCAACGTCTTTTAAAGTTGCTGGTTTGGATCAGTAGTATGGTTCAGCTTGAATCATCAGTAGGGTTTGTATTTGGTGTGGATATACCATGAAGAAATGGAGATGTAGTTAAGTTAAAGGTGTCTAAATTGGCAAACAACAGTTGTCGCATTTATTGGAATATCATTGCTATTTTTATTCTAGAAATTCGAAATGTTTTAATATATGTAAATTCAATCCCCCCTCCCCCCACCCAAAATTTAAAGAAGAATTCATGTATGTGTTATTAGTTGTATATATATACTAGGTTAAAACATCATTAGTTGTGTATATATATACATAGAAAACATCAAATCCAAATGTTTTATACAAATACAGACCATATATAAAGTAAAATAGCCAAAATAATCTCAGACCCCAAAAGAGTTCTAAATATAGTTAGTTTGTTTTGTGCTAAAATAAATCTACAACTCTAGGTCTGCACTAAACATGCTAGCTAATATTTTTTTAGACATTTTTACTGTTTTCAAACTTGGAATTGTCTTGAAATTCAAATTTTAGGCATTGATTTTTAGAAAGTGGCCAAAAAATGAAAACTGCAGTCTTCTGGAAAAAAAAAGAACAAAAATTGTCTATATACAGTATATTTTTACTCTTGTCTATATTAAAGATGTGTTTTTTTTTTCTCTAGATTTCTAAGCCTTTTTTTTGCAGTGTAACAAAGAAAATTTCAACCTCCTCTAGTGTCACTAGTTTGTATATCAAATTCATACTGAATTGAAAAACAACCAAAAAAACAAAACCCTACAAGGTACTACAGGCGAAATCCCCATCCACCAGGTCACAACCCAGTACCAGCTTGTGAAAGAATTGCTTCCAGCCCATAAGAACATTCTGGGGATAATGTCTACAGGTATGACACTGTATTATTTATGGTGCATTTTGTCCTTCGAGAACCTCTATCAAAATTTCATACGGCATTTTTGAAAACATCATTTCCTCACGAACATCACTCAAACATTTCTTCAGTGGAGGAGGAAAGGAAAATCCAAAGAATAGTGACAACTTAGACAGCTATTGATGAGATAAAGTAAACAAATATGACTCTAAAATACACACATCTAATGTGTATCTAAAATGTAAATACACACACACCACTCAAGACGGTCCGTGAAAATATTTTTTAAATGAAACTGGTATACAAAAGGTTGAAGACCCCTGTTCTACAAAACCCGAGAGAGAGGAAACAGTTATGTATGCAGTTACAGAATTACTGTATAAACAAGCAGGCGGTATTCGGTATTCACTCACACACCATCTTCAGTATTCTGTTGCATATTTTTTTTCCCCCTTTTTGTTGCCAAATATGTTGGTGACATATTTGCCAGCAGGTGTTTGTTTCCCCTTCGACGATGACACCGCGAACACAAATCATTTTTAAAATCCATGACATGGAAACCGCGTTCACCCAGCGCTTGGCTGCGTTCTCCGGGCCAGATGTATATTATTAGAGCTGTATCTCGAGCTATGATGGATTTGTGGCCTGACAATGATCCTATTGTGGTTCCCACCTGTGAACCCGAGTTGCTGCTATGGGACACAGGTGCACCAATGAGGACCTGATAGACTATTATGATCAGAGCCGAGTTTCTGTCTCTGTCTCCTTCTTTCTCGCTGTTCCTGTAGAAACGGACTGGAATAAAGCCTGTATGGTCTTCTCAATGCTGATGGATGGTCTTTGCTTGCAGGTTTATATAACCCAAACACACATAACACACCGGTATAAAAATGAAGCAGAAGGTCTATTCACTGTCATTCAAACGGTTACCCCTGACTGCCTATGAAGCGCTTTGTCAGTCACTCTCTTCTTCAGTTATCTCCTTCTTTTCTCTTTCTGACTTTCTGACAGCAGGCGGTTTCTCTCGGCTGCACCGGCTCTCCTTTGAGGACCCCTCTCTGACAGTCAGATAAAGGCAAAGGATGTGCAGGTGAAAAGCAACGAGGGGCAGTGAAGAAGAAATAAAACCACAACTATGTCATTTTTAGGATGCAGTTCTGAGGAAATGTGGCTGAAACCATAAGGTCAGAAATTGCAATGTCGTGTATGTCTGGGCAACAGGATTGGCTCAGATGATTTTTAACCACTAAACATTTGTTTTATTGATGCTCCAAGTCTCAAATCAAGCACCAAAACCCGCCATGATAAACACATCCGCCAATTAAAACCGTCCGTGTGGAAACAGCAAATGTTCTGTTCGGTGTCCTGATGATTTACTCACAGTGGAACCTTGCATTGCGAGTAACGTCCTTTACGAATGTTCTGCAGGATGAGAACATTTTTTATTAAAATTAAACCTGCATTTACATGCGAACACCCTCCTCCTCCTCCTCCTCCTCCTCCCTCTCATCTTTCTCACGCCAACGACGGCACTTTTCCAAGGTAAAGTGCAGGTTAATTTGTTTTATTTTAACTTCATATTGTGTACTAATAATTGTTATTTGTTTCAGATACATCAGGGTCAATAATTTGTACATAAAATACCATTAAAAAAGATTTTTATATGAATATTTTTGGGTGTGTGTAACGGATTATCTGAGTTTACGTTATTTCCTATGTGGAAAATCCACTTTGCATTGCCAATTTTCCCAATGTAAATGTTACTTCAAAACGTTTACAAAAATATCTGCACTATGTTGAGTATGTTTTTTTTGCCCTATACCGTGTGGAGCTTCTATGTAATGAACGGGAAGCTTTTTTGGATACGATATGGTGTCTAAGCTGGCGATCACCGTTACCATGGAAACAAAAGTAAATAAGGTTGTGTAATAAATCATAGAAAGAGCTGTAAATAAAGATAATCCCACTTCCTTGTATGAGATGATGGAGCATGTGGGTGCAGTAAAGGTGCGATTTTTTATTTATTTTCTTTTTGTAAGATGAACTGTGACATTTCAGGCTTATGATTGTGAGTCGTCTGAAAATAATTGCCCTGAAATGTTGCCGAGATGGCTGCTGAGAGGACAGACAAAAATGAGTATAATTTACAGTATATAAAATGTATGTAACTTGCTACAGTAGATAAACTAATCTGTTGCACAACATGGTGCACAGTTTCACACAAATATAATCTCTCCAGGCAAAATATGACTAAGAACAGGCTTTGTGTAACATGTGGGGGTGTGGTTTGTTGTGTCTGCATTATAAGGAAGGGTTTCGAGGATGAGTCAGATGGAAGATACCTAGTGTGTTATTTTTGTTTCTAATACTTTAATGATCTTACACCATGGAATTAGTATTTTCATTTAGAAAAAGTACACAAAATGACACAAACGATCAAATCAAGCTATTTTGTAATGAATGGCATCCTGATATCTTTCTATATTGCGATATTGTATGTTGTCTTATGTTGAATGCAGTTTATGTTAACAGTAAGATCATGCTAATGGAGCACAAGTATATATCACTGTGTCAGAAGAAATTGAACTTGAAACTAGTACTATGTTCTCTGATTGCAAGCACGTGTTTAAGCATGTACGCTCTGTTCTCCACACCTAAAAGTCTTAACCAAAAATAGCAGGTTTTTTTGGCGATACCATGCTATTGTGATGAATCAGTAAAAACCCCGGACGTTGTCTCCTCTTTCACGCCTACCCTGTTATTGCGCTCCGTATTAAGCCGTGTATTGGCACTTTCCTTCTATGACAAACATTCCCAACAAAAGCGACCTCTTAGGCACTGCAAAGATGAGACTGTAACCTTCTCTGAAATTCACACGGCATAAAAGGTCCTCGCTACGGGGCCATTTGTTCAAAAGGTCAGCCTGCGCTGGACCCATCAATAGCATCTAGAGGACTAAGCCAAGGCTAAGACTCATGCTGAGTAATGAACTGCTCACAGAGCCACGCTTTGGCAGAGATAAATGCCCCAGAGTAGGGAACTGTTTTGCAGGTCATGTGCCGGGTTCATTTCTATAGAGGGCAGTGTTGAGCACAGGAGTTGCTTGGCAATAAATACTTTCACCACAGAATGGAGAAATCTATATCATCATTACCTTTATGACTCACATACTCACAGGCTACAAGCTATTACTGACCCGGTAGAGACTCGCACATACATGTGTGTGCTAAATATGAGTCAAAACATTATTGAAGTAGCCGTCATAACTTGGCATAAATCGTTTATTTCATTTATTTTTATTTTTTGAATTTTAGTAGCCATTTTTTTGCTCTGGTCAGGGACTATAGGTTTAATTGGAATTTAGAAGGTAAAGGAGCACAACTTTTAGTGAGAGTGTCAACAAATATGTCGTAAAATTTGGTGCCAGATTTTGGCATCAACATGATAGCAAAATATTTTGATTTGGCCCCAACCTATGACATATAATAAAGTCGAAATATTTTGAAAGTCAAAATCACGACAATAAAGTCATAGCAGTACAACAATAAAGTCGAAATATTTGACAAATAATATAAAAATTGCAAGAATAAAGTCATAGTAATACAAAAAAAAAGTCGAAATATTTTGAGAATAAAATCAAAGAATTGCGAAAAACCTTTTGCTGTTTTGCATAAAAATGGATGTGGAGGCTTCACATAAAGTCGCATTCGTGGAGTTCGCCCAGTTCTTATATTCTTTTTGCCTGAAATTCATGGTGCAGCGAAAGTGGCTGTTTGCAAAGAGGAGTGCTTCCCAAAGGGGCAGTACCCCTGTGACAACACTATATTTTAACTCTGTATACTTCTTATGGAACTTTCTTAATTCTTTTTGTATTTTTGACTTTTTTTCACAAAATATTTTGACTTGTATTGCAATGACTTTAATCTTGTAATCTTCGATTTTCTTATTTTTTTAACATCACCATCGTGCCATCCACCCCTAAATCACCATCGTACCATCCACCCCCTCCCCCAACCAAGTTCTATAATTATGTGGCATGACACAAAGCGAAGTTTATTCCTTATAAACCAACGTTCTCCCAATTACCCCACCAGTCATACCACTTTACCATTATAACACAATATAACACATTATTGGTTCATGGTTTTGGTAGGTTTTTACCCCCAAACAGACAAGTTACTCAACACACACCACTGTGGAATGAGCAACTACGGTCGCATCAATGAATCTGACAGTTCATGACCGATGAGCATCCATCTACCACACCGACCCTCTCCGAGGATTTTTACCCATTCAGCTGTATAAACACTGTTTAGTGTTCCAGTCAGTCTATCAACACAGAAACAAGACACTTGAGAGTTCCAAAGGAACCATAGTCCTGGCTAAAAATGTAAATGTGATATTGAAAGTTTTAAAATTGGACAATTGTAGAAAAATTCCAAAGAGCAAGAAGATGCTGGATCCAACATAAGGAAAGTAGCTTTGAACTTAGACCTCTTCCAGCATATATCAGATAACTTTTGCACACTGTACTGGCCACAAACTTCAGATATTAATTGTAGCCTCAAACTCTGATTGGCTGTCAGCATTTTATAAAACACTGACACAGTAAGATTTTTCTGGAGCAAGATATAGGGAATAGATTGAACAATCAGTCTTCAATCTGTCTGCTAGATGGCAGCTGATAATGCTAGACTTACATCCTGCTTATGCCTGGTCTACACCAATAAACTATCAGAGCTTCCATAGGGTCATTTTAGAGTCCAGTTGAGTCTTACATGTTCTCATAGTCATCTTGTGTCTGGGGAAATGCTCAAGAGCCCTTGCACCTGTAATGACTCTGAAGCAGTTCCTGAAGATGAATGGATGTGTATATCGTTTCTGTATTGTTCCACAGCAAGAAAAGCAAACCTGGCTACAGATCACTGAAATTGAAGCAAGTAGAAGTGTTGTTGGGAGAGCGGTGCATTGAGTGTCGTGTTTTAAAGGGCAGTAGGGTAAGCGCAGTGAACTGTGTGACAACAACTAAATTAAACTGTGATGTCGCGCTTATGCATGCAGTCATGGGTGAAGTTTACTGAAGATTGCAAAAACACAAGTCTACATTTTATTTGCCAGGAGACCACTTGAAGGTAGACTGTGTCAGCTCCAGGAGTGCTGTCATGTCCTGAGGGATTGTTTTTTAAAACATCTGATGATCGACCTGACTGTATAGTGCACTCCATCATGGACTAGAGATAACAGGTCCTGACAACCAGAGGAAAAAAAAAATCATATCATGAGAGGAAAAAATCTAGGAATGACAAAAACAGAGTTAACTAGTGAAGATTGTGGGCCACATTAACAATCCACTCAGATGGACAGGGTATGTAGACCAATATTCATTACTGACAGCTGACAGATTTACAACCCAAAAGGTTCATCAAAGAAGAAAAAAAACACCCTGAAACATATTAAATACGACACAAACTCTCCAAAAATTGGGACACTGTGTAAAATGTAAATTAAAAACAGAATGTAATTATTTGCCCATATTTTATTTAGAATTGAACATAGAAAACATATCAAATGTTTAATCTGTGAAAATGTCCCATTTTAAGGAAAAAATAAGGTAATTTTGTATTTTACGGCTTCATCAATATTTAATGGTATTTACATGTTTTAAAACAACAAATGCTTTCATCCAGAAAACCTGTTTTAGGGAAGGCCTTATATATTTTAGCAAGATAAATCTAAATGCATACTGCTCTTTTACAATAGCATGACTTAGTAGTAGAAGAGTCTGAGTGCTGAACTGAACTGCCTGCAGTCTAGACCTTTTGCCATTTAAAAACTTTTTTCACATCATGAAACAAAAAATACAACAAAGAACACCCAGAACTGTTGAGCAGATAGAATCCTTTTTTAGACACATATGGGACAACATTACTCTCTCAAAACTTTTTGTTAATTATTCCATTCCATTGTTCCATTCCGCCATCACCTCGAGTTGCCAATTTTATCTGTTCACAGCTCACTAGACGCCGAACACCTTGGCAACTTAATGATCAATAAACCAGCGGCGACGTTAGTTTTTTTTTTTTACAACACAAGTAGCAGTAATGGGAGTATAATAGTGAAGCTGGCTCTTGCGTTCCCCTCGTAGTTCATTAGCAATCATCTCTGCTCATTGTGCATTCAGCATGGGCTGCGTCTCATCTCGGCGTTCACCTGGAGGCGATTCGCCGCTCTGCCCCGACATCCATCAGCCTGCAGATGATGAGGGTGTGAGCATTAATGTTTATGCTAGTGGGCTCCTTGTATCTCTCTTTCTCTCTCCCTCTCTCTCTTTCTCTCTCTATCTAATGACAAAGACTGCCTGTAAGCTTTTTAAAAAGCTATTTTACACGTGCCCTGCGACCTCCCCTAGAGCAACAACGCATATCAGGGCACCGGCTAGCACCGGTTTAATGTATACTGTTTATAAATCAAACAAAAAAGGAAAAAAGAAAACACGTATAAATAAAAGTAGAAAACAGATGCACTAACAGGTTAATCTCGCACCTTGTTTCTTTCAATATTTCAAACCAAGCACGTTGTAAACGTGGCCATTTTCAAGCTTTCAATAAAGTGCTTTTAAAGTAGCCACATATTCAAAAACATGATTTTTTTTTTTTTACATCCATTTCCTCTCAAATAATTTATTCTGATTATATGCAAGAGACAAATCATAACTCCATTATCTCTAATGGACTGGCTTGTGTTTTGATTGTGTGGAGTTGACTGGAAGCTAATGGAATTGAATAGCAAAACAAGTATGGTAAGCTAGTTAGCTTGTTATTGCATTAATGTAGACTCAAAGGAAAATATACTGTTCTTTTCTGTGTGAGAAACAACTCGGGATGAATCGTCATCCTTTTCTCAGAAAGCTCTGAGGTAATGTAATTTTTGTGTCTTTAATGTTTTTGTTTTCCTTGTGAGGTGATGTTTTGTGTACGTTTTTACTGATAGCTGGAGACTTGTATTAAAAGTTCTTCTTAACTAATAAAAATAATCAAACCAGTGGCCATTTTATTGACCTGTATTACATATAACATATTAACAAAAGTATTGGGGCACCCGACTTTTCCAGCCTTATTTTATTCTCCCGCAAAACGTTACCACAATGTTGGAGGCACACAATTTTCTAGGATGACTTGGGATGCTATAGAATTACATTTTCTCTTCACTTGAACTAGGAGACCCGAATGTGTCTCAGCATGACGATGCTCTTGTGCACAAAACCAACTTCATGGAGGTACAGTATGCTTTACATGGGTTGGAGTGGACGATTTCCTGCTATAGAGATCTGCTATCAAACATATTGAACACCTTTGGGATGAATGTGCATGCTGACTGCCCCCCAGGCATCCGGACCTCACCTACATCAGTACGTGAGATTAGTTACACCCTTGTGTCTGAGCAAAATTCTCCACAAGCACAATCCAAAATCTAGTGGAACATCTTGTCAGAAGAGTGGAGGGTATTATTACAGCAAAAATGTTTAATGGGATGTTCAAAAAGCACATACCAAACTAATAATCAAGTGTTCACAAACTTTTTCGTTATAATATAGGAATTTATTAATCTATATTTGTATATATTCATATTTGAACCATTTTTCTTTATGTTTCTAGCTTGGAATGACTCTTTATTAAAGGTTTTATGGCTTATTAGACGCATTGTTGGTCGCTTTTGTCTTTTCATGACATTAAAAAAAAGAGAGAATGAATAGCTTGCAGGTCTAGGAAGCAAATAAGATCTGTACTTGCTCTCTCCAGAATAATAATTACCCCAGAGAAAAAAAAATAAAAATGTGCCTGTGCCATCTTTAATCTGTCCTGCAGTCTTTGTGTTTGTGGATTTTTCTTTTTCATACTCTGCTCAAATTTGAAGCAAATCTCCAAATCTGTTGGGCTTGAAAGCTCTACAGTCAAAAACTCTACAGTCCTTTGAATTGACAAACAGAAGAAAAAAACCAAATTACAACGTTTAAAACTACTCTCAGAAAACAATAGCATGATGATTAATCGGAGAATTAGACAGGAAATTATTGTCTGAAAGAAAAATGCACAAGGCACATAGCAAATTAAACTGCCATCATCCAAACATGTTCGTTACTCGATCATTGCCCAAAGATCCTTCCACTAATGTAAGTTATTTTTTTGTTTTTTTTAAATTATGTCTTTATTATTCCACTGTTTTCATACACATACAACATTGATTTGAGTTTGCGGTGCTTTTCGGGGCCACGAGCGATCTTGAACTGGCTTTAAAGTCATCTTTATGTAAATAGAAATACAGTGTCTCCATTATGTCGTGAAGATTCGATTATACGGCATCCAGAATGCTCTCGTTTCAGAGACTGGGTCCATTTGGGAATAAGTCAAAAGGCAAATTGCCTTTAATGCTTTCCTGCTATAAGTACTGCCTACCATTAAATGAGGTCAGCCAAGATGTTACTGGGATCCATTCATCCTGTGAAGGAAAGAAAACACCAGCTAGGAAGGTGCTTGTGGAGATCCATTCAGCCATGAGGTTGTTAGTAAAGTCAGGTACTGATGCAGGTGAGGTGAGGAGGCCTAAAATGCAGTCAGCATTTTAATTCATCCCAGAGGTGTTCAATAGGGTTAAGGTCAGAGCTCTATAGCAGGAGATCTTCCACGCCAAACCATGTAAAGCATAGAGCTTACTGTGTGCTTCGGGTCTTAAGTGAATGGAACATTTAATGCTACCACTTCCAAAGACATCCTATACAATTGTGTGCCTCCAACTTTGTGCTAACAGTTTGAGGGAGAATCACAAATCGCTGAAAAAAATCTACCCAATAAGTTTGCACTAATGTCAGAGCTGTTGTTATACTGTATACTCTTAAATAATATCTTTAGTGTAGTCTTCTGTTAAGTGTACAAAATAATAGAAATATCCCATATACCACTTCCGATCCTCAGACAATTCTTCAGCTCATCGGGCAAGGTGCTGGGTTTAAATAAAACTATTATATTAAGCTGGTCTTTATTGTATATGTACGGCTTCCAGAGGTTGTGCCAGCTCCAGTCGTGTCCCAACTCGATGATTTTGGACCTTCAAAGATAAGATGCCAATCTCACGAGTATCCCAAGACATCTAGAGACGTAGCAATTCCAGTTGGATCCAACTTCATGAAGATTTTGGACATTTGAGGACAGACAACCTCTTCATCAATACTCAAAATAACATTCTACATATGCTGTTTCTCAATCATTGAACATTTAAAGGCTCTGGCATGGAGGAGTTGCTGTTGAATATATAATGATCTCAGATGTTGCACTAATATATGAGTTGCTCAGGAGCTCCTGGTTCTACAATGCCAACTGACTGTACAAAAGACATTACTCATTACTCATAATCACACACTGATATTTCTCACCGTCTGGTGTTTGTAATGTTTAATGCTTCATAATCATGCTTTTACTCGAATGAGGATGGGTTTCCCTTCCCTGGTTCCTCTCAAGGTTTCTTCGTTATAACATCTAAGGGAGTTTTTCCTTGCCACAGTAGCCTAGGCTGCTTATCGGGGCTGTGTTCTGACCTGAACTTAACGAGACCTAGCAAGTTTCGATATGCAAGTAAAATACTCTTTCTGAAATTGACTGTATCCTATAACAGAGCATCCTGAAAAGATTTCCACATCCCACACCGCATTAATTTGCTAATGAAAACATTTTTCTGCTAATTGAAATGATCAGTAATACATTTTAGCAGTAGATAGTAACATTTAATGTTGTGGAACATCCATGTGTTAAGCAGCCATCAGCATCGTTTATTCTGGCTGAGGAGCACATGCTGGAATATAGAGCTCTTTTGATTCTGCGGTTATTGCCAGATCAGGTTTTAGCAGCACTCCATTTTACCAACCATCCCATTCAGCAGACAGCATGGTCCATCTGGTATCTGAGATAGGAGGATTGTCCATTGCCATGTTTTTTTTTTTTTTTTTTTTAGAACATTGGTATGGATTTTGGGATGCGGTCGAGCTCGCCAGAATGATAAATTCCAGGGATTTGTGAAGGGAAATGCTGCAGTTAGAAACCCAGCAGGGAAACACACAGCAGCATCTGCTACACAAGATCCATCTGGCTCTGGCTTCAGCTCCTCTGGACTGTTTACAGATGCTTACTGCAACCCAAAGTAGGAGGAAAACACCATCAATCTGACAATCAAGAGAAAGACCATGAACATCCATCTAATGAACTCGAAAAGCAGTTGAAAGGAAATGTCCAAGGTTGTCAGGGGATATGAAGATCGCCTCCAGGACTGCTACTGATATAAATCTTGTCAGAATCTTCAAGTCTCTCTGCTGGTAAAGTGCACAAACAAGAGTGACTGTAAGAACTGAAAGTCTCCAGCTTCTAAAAAAAAAGTCCCCAAAGCTTTAAATCATCAAGTGGAAAATTGGCTTTGAAAAAAGATGTTTGTGAGCCTTGCTTTCAAAATGGGGTTACCTTAGAACATAATAGTTCTTCAGACATTTGAGGAGCTTTAAAAATAAAGGGATTCCTAAAACGTTTTGCTGCGTCAACTAAAAAAAAAAAAAGACTGAGAAAAGGTGGTGTATTTACTTACCTTTACTTTGGGACTTTGGAAGGAACACTTAAAGGAGGGGATTGTAAATTGCTAATTGTATTGTTGATGCTAATCAACCTACCATTAAAATGTATGCTAGGTATGGATCCAGAAAAATGTTACACTGAACCAAACCAAAGGACTAGAAAGAAACAGTGTAGCAAAGATAATAAATGTGTGAAAATTGGCGTTTCACAACTCCAGTGAAACTGTAGGAGGTCCTGAACTGTAGTCGATCGCTGGCGTTTATGTTCATTATTTATCCAAGAGCTGCTCACGGTACCAAAAAATAGCTACACAGAGATAGATTTTTTTTTTTTTTTTTACAGGAAAAAAGGGATATTGTGAAGTGTTTATTCTCCACTTCAAGTTCAAAATGAATGTGTTTTCAGCTGTTCTTTGAGACTAGAGCGGGTGATTATTTACTTTAATACAGGAAGTCAGATATGAAGATTGTGAAGGCTCCATTCATTAGTATGCAGATGCACAGGTTGCTTGCTCACAGACACAACACATTTACTTGCCTCATCCATCTTGAGTAACTGATTTATCCTGGACAGAGTTATGGGGGCTTGAATTTGCTAAACATATTTGGTGGCTATATTTGAGAAATAGGAAAAGATACGTATGTTATACAGGTACAATCTATAATGATAACCGTTACAGCAGACAGATCTTTGTTTCCAATTCGGCATTAGAAGAATGAAGAACATGGAGCCATGATGCCAAACAGATCCACTTCTAATCGCCTTATTTTTAGCTATATTCCAATAACTGTGTCCAATGTTGCCATTAAGGCATGTTTTTATTTATCCAGAAACAACTGATTGGTTCGTTTTCATTGGTTCTCTACTTGTACTTTGCACAATGACAATAAGATTAAATTGAATAAAATGTAATTGTATAGATGTTAGTTGAATAATCAATGCTTAAACAATCATTTCTAATGAATTTAATGAATGTTTCTGGGCACGGAAAATGATGACACGGCTCCTTTGAGATAAAAGTATTAAGTCTTGCAAATATTCAATATTCAGGCAAATAATGGCAGAAGATCTTAAAGAAGAACCATTTATATCTGTATGAAGAAAAAAACACAAAAAAAAGGGAAAAAAAACTAGACTACAAACACACATTGGCAAAAAAAGAAATAAAAAAACAAAGCTAGGATTTGCAATTAGTCAGTTTGCTTGGTTCTCAAAAGGAAACACATACATAGTCTGTGTTTTTGAGACAAAGATGTTCCTTTTGTTTCTATGCAACAAACTATGTAGAAGGAAAAAATACACAATTGGAAAGTGAATGAATGGAAAAAAGTTTTGTGGACGGACGAGTCCAAATGTAATATTTCTGGCTCAAATAGAAGAACTTATCAAAGATGGAAAACAGGAGAGAAGATGTTGTTAGCAGGATACCTCACCCCCACAGTCAAACATAGAGGGAAAAGCTTAATAGTTTGGAGTTGTTTTGAAGCAGTGGAAGGTTGGAGATTTATTTCAGGTACATGAAACCAACATGGCTCCCATTCCATACTTCAACTCCATGCAAGTCCGTCTGGACTACGGCTCATTGGAACCGACTTCACCATACAACAAGACGATCGATAATTATTTAAAGAGCAAGCAGTCATCTGGAGTTTTATCTACAGTATCTATCATGGAACGTCCTGCCCAGTCACTGTACCTAAATCCTATTGAACTGCTCTGGGATGAACTGGATCACAAGGACAGAAAGAAATCTCCAACTAGTGGAGAATTCATTTGGCGAGGCCAAGTATTGGCGAGGCCAAGTATTTCAGCTGATTGTTTGGAGACTACCAAGAAAGTGTAAAGCTGTTATTTATGCTAAGGGAAAATTTTTCAATAAAAATAAAGTTAGTCAGTATGTACATTTCAATTTGTTTGATCAAAGTAAATCTTCATACAATTTCTTTCCTTCGGCTTCTCCCATTAGGGGGTCGCCACAGCGGATCATCCGTATTCATGATCCGCATATTCGATTTGGCACATGTTTTACGCTGGATGCCCTTCCTAACGCAACCCTCCCCATTTATCCGGGCTTGGGACTGGCACTAAGAGTGCACTGGCTTGTGCAACCCTAATGGCTGGGGTCGGTTCCCTGACCGGGAAGCGAACCCGGGCCGCAGCGGTGAGTGCGCCGCATCCTAACCACTAGACCACAATTAAATGCATGTTAAGTTGCTAGCTTGGTACTATTAGCTAAGACAACAATATATTGAATGGTTCTCATATATTGCCACTTTATTTGTCACTCCTAGCATGTCCATATCTTTATCATATACAACAATGATCAAAAGCGCATAAAAATGCATAATTTCTGACCAGAGATAATGGAAACGGTAATACATAGTTGGCTAAGCAGCACTGTACAATGCCATGCTAGGTCGATTTTACTCCTAGCCACTGTGTAGATCAGCTTACAACAACATGATCAAGACTTACACTGGGTCATGTTTATCTAGCTGTTTATCTATAATAGATTGTATGAGCATTTAAACCAGAAATTTGGGATTCATGAAAATACAGTAATTTCCAGAAAAATATGATTCCACATGTGTGGGAATTGTGGGAAAGGATGTTTAAAGACCAGTTTTTTGTTGTTGTTGTTGTTGTTGTTTTTTTCAGAGTATGAAAGCTGGTTAATAAATCGCTCCGATTTGGCACGGAGTCTTCTTTTTACACCGTGCAACACACCGTGCAACTTAAAACAGTTTCAGAACAGCAGTTTTGGTGTGTGGTGTGCTCGGTGTGCAGGATCACCCAGGGACTGTGTGAATCTTCATTTATTTATTTATTTCTCCCCTCAATTTTATTGTCACTTAAATGTATTTATTTTTCTTTCTTTTTTTTAATAATTCAACTCTACATTTTTACCTTTCCAGGTGCTGATACACTGCTAAGTATTTTCTTTTACTGGGATACAAGTGAAATAACGTCTGCTTTTGTGTCTTTTTTGTCGTTTTTCATTGTGGGTTTTTTTTTTTTTTTTTTTTTTTATCCTCTAAATTCTGTGACATTTTTTTTATTTTTGGGTGATCAATCTGTATGTGTGGGTACAAAGATAAATATTGAACAAGTTTAGACCAGTATGGTTTATACAAAAAACACACAAATTTGCAAATGGGAAAAAAAAGGAGGACCAGTGTAAAAGATCATGTGCTGTTTAGGAAAGAAAAAAACAATTACAGCATTTGATCTTCTTGGTTTCTTTTTTTTTTTTTTATGTTTTACCACAAACTATAAGCCTCCATAGTTTGCTGCACCTCTGGCGCAAATGGCAATCTGGTTTACCAACATCTTACACATTTTTTTTTTTTTTACTTTTTAAAAGAGACATTGGCATGGACAGGAGGCGGAGCTGGAGGTCACAGAGTTTAAGATGCGTCAATTTTCTTTGGGAGTGACGAAGACGGACAGGATTAGAAATTAATTCATTAGAGAGAAACGCAGGTAGACAACGTCAGAAAGGCGCAATTTCAGATCTTTTTGTAGTGATGGGAAGATCGGCTCATTTTAGTGACATGGTTCATAAAATTTAATTTATCAATATGAACTAATCTTTTTATTTTGTTTATTTGATCAGAAATAAAATAAAATGTTACATTTTCAATAGCAGACCCCCCACATGTCTACATACAAACTTTGACTATAGTTCCAATAATGAAACTATGACAATGCAGCTAAAAACAAATGATGATAAACAGAATGAGTAGCTTCACCTCTTATATCTTCTGGTCCATGCCGTTATTCCTTTGTTTTGTCACGTGACTCCAATAATTATTGTAACAATAATAATGTCAAAATTCGGACCACAAACCTGATTGCATTGTGTAGCGTATATGGGAGTCGCATGATCAAAAAACAAACAACTCGGACCAGTGGACTCATGAGATGGACTACTGTAATCCGTGGATAGCATGATAGGGAAATGTTTTTATAGAGGTTTATGTTGAAATAATGAAATTTATTACTAAAAATATAATTATTAATTATAATATGAAGTAAAATGTTAATACAGTACAGTACTGTATACATAAAATAGAATTTTTTAGGTGGTGTCCGTGTATCATGTTTTTTTTGTTTATCGCAGGCGGAAACATGCAGGTGGTTGGTTTGATAGAGGCAGTTGTAGAGGACAAAGTGACTTGGAGACGGATGATCCGCTGTGGCAAACTTTTTATTTTATCACTTCTACTGCACCAAAAAATGTCCAACACAGTCCAAGTTTAAGTTCTGAAACTGAGTCCTATTCAGCAGTTTTTTCTCCATCACTTGCTCAGCAACCACCTCCACTGAGACTATGTTCTTTATTTTGTCCCCCAAATTTTGTTCTGTGACAAAGTTCTTTCCCTAATAGAATGAAATGCCAGGCAGCGTTCTGCATCATGCTGGGAGTTAGCGCAAATAAAGATTTAGAGTGACTCTATGCTAGCTGGGCACTTTAGTGTTGATTTATGTGCAGAATGGATCTCTCTGACAGCAACACCAGCACTCCATCTCATCCCATTAGGAGATATTAGGAACAGGCCAATCTGCTGGGCCTGTGGGTGTCTCGGTGCCCACAAGAATATGAAGACAGAGGTGTCTGAAGAGTGTGTTAGAGATGGTAATGTTTTTTTTTGTTTGTTTTTTTGTTTTTGTAGACGGTGCAAAATATAATTGACATGAGACATGAGCGAAGGTGTAAAACAGACTTTTGGACAAATCCTCTAGTTAAAAGGTGTTTGGTTTGTACTGGGGTTTGGGTTTAAAACTCAAGGGCTAACAAGCACTCTCACTTATTTAGCTAACAGTAAGATTATCAGTCAGTGAAATTATTGAGAAAGTTGATATTTATTTAATAGATTGTATGTTTTATGAACTCTGTTGCTCTTTTGCACAAAACAGAGGGGAAACTGTAGTTTTCAATCAATAATCTGACTTTGATCATTTAATTCAATTATGTATTGAAGTGTTACATTTGTATTATTATTCAATTGTGTTTTTAATTTCCCAATGAGTCCCAGAAGATATTTTGTGTTGTATAAGAGGAACAGTAGCCCCAAGAAAATGGCCAGCGACTAGAGGGAGTTAGTGAGGAGACCACTGATCTGGAAATGTGTGTATTTCCAGTGTTTAAATAATAAATTGCAAAAGTGTAGTCCACTAAAGAGCTTGAAGGGTAAAATCCACTATAAAAGTGCCTTTTTAGAAATATCCCAGAGAGGTTTTGACAAAATATGGCTAAAATATTGTCACTATCACACCAAAATGGAGTTTTTCCACAATTAGTTGTGTTGAAGTTGGATGCACATAATCGTCTGGAATGTCCCTGTATGCTGTAACATTACGATTTCCATTTTCTGGAAATAAGAGGACTTTACACGTGTACATAACAAGCTTTAGGAACACATGGTTTGCCAAGGTTGAATTTAGTGGAAATGTTCCATAATGGTAACAAAGAATGGACCAATTCCATTTTATTGGATGGTTTTTAAATGAGATGTTTAACAAGGACATATGGGTGTGGTGGTCAGGTGGACATTTGGCCATATAGTGTACTGTATATATGAGTTCATATATTGTCTCAAATAAACACTTACCTTTCCCATTCAAAGTTATAGCCACTAATCAATGGGTTGCAGATGGACCCTTTTTGATTAACCAGCTATCTGGGCAGTCTTTGAGGTTTTGAAATGGAGACGTGCAATAAAGCCTAAATTTATTGCTTTGTTCCAGGTGGTGAAAGCCATATTAGTAATTGGACCTGTGTGTGTGTGTTTGTACTGAGATGATGTGCAATGTGGAGTCAGTGCCAGACAGACAGATGAGGTACCACCTTTCCTCCTGCCAGGGTCTTCCCTTCTCTCTCTCTCTCTCTCTCTCTCTCTCTCTCTCTCTCTCTCTCTCTCCTTTAGCTCTTGATAATTGTTTTCTCCACCTGTACAAATAGACTTGTACTCATCTTCCTATCTTTCTCTCTTTCTCTTTTCTTTCTAGTAGAGCTCTCACAGACTGCAAATGGTAACAGGTCATACACTCAATCATTATACTCTGCTCTGTTCATTCATTTATTCGTTCATTCAGTCTCTGCGTCTGTCTCAGTCTCGGCAATCACATGGAGAGGCAATGTTATTGTGTCTTTGATAGAAGCTTCAGTCCTGATCGTCATGCATTGCTTTTTTTTTGTATAAAGCCTGGTTTTAAACTGTTGCGAAGGTCCCAAAGAAATTTTGTCTAACAGACAAAGCAGTAACATGTTATCCTTCGAAGATCCTCTAACAATAAATTTTTGGTTTACGCAAAATGAAATGTTTCGCATTACATTTTGTTTAAAAGAATCCTGGCTAGAAATCAACTCACATATTCAAACGGTTTCCAAAGTTCGCCCGAGGTTAGGGGCAGTGGTGGGCCCTGCATTTCACACCTAGGTCTTCAGTGATCCAATCCACATCTTAATACATTCATTATGAAGCCACAGCTATAGAAACTTTTAACATTAAAAATTAAAGAACACAATTCAACAAGTCTCCATACATTCGCTCTACCTTTCCTCATGTGTATATATATACAGTGCATTGCAAAAGTATTTAATATTTCCACATTTTGTCATGTTATAACCACAAAATTAAATGTATTTTATCTGGATTTTATGTGATGGACCAACACAAAGTATGGCATAATTGTGAATTGTGAAGTGGGAGGAAATTTATACATGGTGTTCAAAATCTTTTAGAAATAAAAATCTGAAAAGTGTGGTGTGCATATGTATTCAGCCCCATTGAGACATTACTTTGTCGAACCACCTTTCACTGCAATTACAGCTGGAAGTCTTTTTGGGTATTTCTCTACCAGCTTCGCAGATCTATAGACTGTAATTTTTGCCCATTCTTATTTGCAAAACAGCTCTAGTTGAATCAGATTGGATGGAGAACGTCTGAATAGGATTTAGATCTGGACTTTGACTGGGCAATTCTAATTTTTTTTCTAATTCTGATTTTTTTTTTTTTTTTATATAGATATTTTTATTTATTTATTTATTTTAATCAATATCCATTAAATTTTTATTATTTTATGTGAGTCCTTTTTTAATTGTCGCTCTCTGGTTCTCTGGTTTTCCCTCATTTTATTATTATTTATTTTTTACCAGGCTTCAAGTTGACTATCTCTGATGTGGGTGATATTTGGGGATTAATATACTCCCTCATCCTCAGAATGAATCCAAGCGAAGCAAAAAGACCTTCCAGATTTTCTCCAGATTGATCTTAAACCTTCATGTAAATGTGTACATTTATCGCATTTGCTTTCTATCTCGTGACAGCCAATCCTCCGCTGAGCGTGGAGCTTCTTGCTGTCGGATGAGAAAACGGCGTGACCCCTTAACCGCCGTGTTATCTACATCGTGCTTCACTCCGGCTCGTCTGATAACAGCAGATAGCGAACCAGGCTGGACCACAGTTCCTGCATGATTGACAGCTTCAGGTATCAGATTTCGAGGATCCAAAACACTGCCTGTAACTATAAGAGCTCTCAGTATTTTTCTTTAGCAATTTCTTTTGTATTGCTGTCAAGACTTTACGCATTAAAGGCAGGAAAATGATTAATTAAAAAAAAATCTGCAACTACAATTTTGTAGTTTTGCCAAACAATATATTTGGTGTTTTTGTCTCAGAATAAGGTTCTTTGTGAAGTAGAGGTGGAAGCAGCTGGGTCCATCATTGTCTCTCCCCAAGAAGCTGCATCTTTTAGCTTGTTTACCATATTCGTTTGACATGTCCCTCAACCACATAGCAAAAGATCAGAAATAAGACGGCAAAAAAGCGAGAGAGAGAGAGAAAGGAGCGAGAGCAGTAAGACAGTACGAGCAGCCGAGTTCTTCAGCAGGTAATCATGCCACTTTTAGCTCCTTTCCAGCTGTGCCATGTCATGTCTTCTGTGTGTGTGTGTGTGTGTGTGTGTGTGTGTGTGTGTGTGTGAGAGAGAGAAATCTAAAATGCTATCAGCTCTTATGTAATGCTGTGAGTGATATGAACTAAATATAGTTACATTGACGGCATTAAGCAGACTCCCTTATCCAGAGCTACCTACACCTGAGCAGTTGAGGGTTAAGGGACTTGCTCAGGGGTCCAGCAGTGGCAGCTTGGTGATGCTGAGGTTTGAAGGTGTGATGATCTGAGTCCAGAGCATTGGAATTATTCTGATGCCTTCTACTCTATTCCTCTTAATAACTCACCCAATTATGTACCAAGTATGTGCTTTTTGAGAATCGTATTTGCACTTATAATTCCCTCCACTCTTCTGGGGGATTTTGGAGTGTGTTTGTGGAGATTTGTGCTCATTTGTGCACAAGGGTGTTAGTAAAGTCAGGTACTGATGTGGGTGAGATGAGGAGGCCTGGGGTGCAGTCAGCATTCCAGTTGACCAAAGGTGTTCAGTACTGTTGAGGTCACAGCTCTATAGCAGGAGATCTTCCACTCCAACCCATGCAAAGCATATCTTCATAAAGCTGGCTTGGTGCACATTGTCATGCTGGAACAGGTTTGGGTCTCCTAGTTCAAGCGAAGGGAAAATTTTATACTATTGAATCCAAATACGTCCTGTACAATTGTGTGCTTTACAATAACAGTTTGGGAAAGAATCACATATGGCTGGGAAGGTCAGGTGTCCCAATACTTTAGTCCAGCATGTACAATTGCGTATTTGCTGCATAAGCAGTTTAACAGCAGCACCATGGCATCTACATTTTATGCAAATGTTATCTTTTACAGAAACCAAACTTTAGCATTGTTTTCTGCCATGGACTGGGACACTGTGGGCTCACTGTCAAAGAGCAGGCAGCCATGGCTTACAAAAAAACACTGTCAGAATGAGAACCAGTGAGTGCCCTATTGTGCCCTCACATCTCAGATCGATCTGAAACTCCTATATTGTAGTGTGTGCCAAGGCAAATTGGATGAAAATGAGGATAATGAAGTGCATGAAATCAATCCTGCTACTGGCTGAAGACTGACTACTTCCTTTAAAACTTACAGGAATGAGACTGCGTACAAGATGCAGTGTAATTTATTTAAGGTGAAGAGCCATGAAGTCAGGTTCATACTTGAACGTGAGTATAGACGTCTAGCAAACTGAGCCATTGGAGCTGCCAGTTCTTTCTCCTTTTTTCAGGCTTTTCTCTTGTGTTTTTTTACACTTCATATAACAGCAGAGAGAACAAATAACTGATAAAGAAAAAGACACAGATACAGAAATGGTTACACTTGAACCAGGATTTGATACATGATGGATTTCACACTCCTTAGTTTAAACAGGACAAGACTCAAACCTCAACACTCTAACAGCACCAGCACATACATCTGTCCATTGAGCCACCAGGTAGAAGTGTAGAATCTTTTTGAATTATCAGGCACTTTCGTGTTGCCCCTTCCTTAGAGCTCGTATAAAAAAAGAAGTTCTGGGTTTCACACACCTGGAGACACAACTACATGTAGCAGTGGTGGTAGATGGAGGTGGTAGATTAATGGTAAAGGCATTGGATTTTGGCTCTGAAGGTTTTCAGTTTAAATCGCATCCACACCGAGGTTGCCACTCCTGGAGTATTTAAAGGCTCTGTCATGGAGAAGCTGGTGCTGGATCTGTGATGATCACAAATGTTGAGCTCAGTAGCTCCTAGTTTTAGAACCATAATGACTGTATAAGACTGTAGAAAGAACATTACTTATAATCTTATACTCCAGTACTCATGTTAGTTCTCACTCTCCAGTGTTCTGTATTGTTGAAAGATTTATGATCAAACTCTTGATGTCACCCAAATGAGGATTTGTTCCCCTTTTGAGTCTGGTTCCTCTCAAGGTTTCTTCCTCATAACATCTAAGGGAGTTTTTCCTTGCCACGGCTGCTCATCAGGGATAAATACACACCATTCACCTTGACTGTTGATTTCTGTAAAGCTGCTTTGAGACAATGTCTGTTGTGAAAAACGCTATAGAAATAAACTTGACTTAAAAACTTGACTTGACCACTGCTGGGCCCCTGAGCAAGGCCCTTAACCCCATAGCTGCTCAGTTGTGTGAATAACATATCAACATAAGTTGATAAGGGCATCTGCGTAATATATGAAAGTTTTTCATGCCAGACACACAGATACGTGCTACAAACTGAAATCTTGCGTTTTTAAGATATTTCCTACTGTCTCCTATTTCTCTCTTTTTATGTGCAGAACAAAAGCATTAATTCGCTCGCTGTACTAGAGCTGCCACGTTCTAACTCAACACCGAATCCATTTCAGAGCGAACGTCTTTGTTTTTTAATATTTCATGCCGTCTCGAAAGTGAAACTGTTTCAGAATGTCAGTTGAGGAAACTCCGTGCCAGAACCAATTATAATCGGCACATGATTCAACCATAAGGAAAATATGAGCTGATGTGTTCCACTGGACCGGAGAACTTCAGCTGAGCTTCAGTTCATTCTATAGGGAGACCGAGATGGCAGGTAAGTAGGGATGAGTGTGAAAGAGGGAATGAGAAAGTGATGGATGTCAAGGATGTGACTCTAGATAGAACAGAAGGTTAAAAAGGGAGAGAAAGACAGAATCTTGGTCATGCAGTAATCATTAAATATAGAAGACAGAGAGATGAGATCAGACAGTTTGGCAGCACGATGGGGTAAAAAAGATCCGATTGTTTAACGCATGCACTATCCTGAGAAAGAGGCTCTGATTTCTATCCATTTTCCGCTAGGAACGAGAGAAGTTTTTTTGGCGAATAAGATGTCACCATTTTTACACTGTATCTCAAATTTCTGAGGTAATATTTCAGGGTTACATGATCGAAATTCCAAAAGGAATATAGTAAATAAACCAATTTAAACAAATAATCGCATGCTGATACTGTTTAGTTTGATGTTTAGCAGTTCTTCAGTCTCTTCCTCAATGTGTTTGCATGGATGCATGCTTCAGTGTGTCCTCCTAATAAAGGTCAGTAATCTGTGACGGGTACTGTATAAAGGTGTCCAGATGGGAGAAGACAACCTAATTGAAGACAACTTAACAACTTAATTAGGGACTATGAAAAAGCTTAATTCATTGCCAAATAAAAAAAGCGGCTGCTTCTTGCCCTTTTTGGCCTTCAGGAAAAAAATGCCCCTTTTTGCACTTTAATCTATGACGGATGACGGCCGAAGCTCTGTCATGGTCCCTAATTAAGAGTTTGTCTTCGCCCATCTGGACACCATCTGAATACAAAAGTGTTTGAATAGACGATGGTGGTGATGCGGTTTAATCCGAGATCACCTGCATCTCTCAACTGACTTGTAAAAATCATTTTTTTTAACATAAGAGCAAAATGTAAGTACTTCTGGAAGAGGTGAGTTATTAGTCGTTGTTTGAGGATTCCTAATGACTCAGCTGTTCAGATATCTACCTAGGTTCTCAAACAAAGAAGAGACTTGAGGCATGCCTTCCTTCTACCCTGAGAGATGGTGGGACTGGTGGAACATTGCCAGAAGATTAGAGAGAGCGTGAGTAATGTGCTATGAAGTAGTGGTGGGATACATCATTTACCTACCATGCATTCAAAGGGCAGTCTTATAATCCTTAAAAGCATAGATTACTACCAGTAATCTTTACATTAATGCTACATTGGGCATTTATTTAAAGAAAATTGAATGTCACATTATGTAAGTTGGTATTACAGTTTTATTTAACAGCACAGGTTGGATTTTTTTAATTCCAAATGATTATAATCATCAGTATGTTGATATAAGGAGTCAGGAGCTTTTTGTATAAAGGTTTTATACTTATGTAACTTTTTTTTTTTAGAATTCTTCAGTGATTTCAAGTGGATATTCTGCAACATGCAAGCACTATGCCATGCAGAGGTGTAAAGTGTACCTGGAAATCATACTTGAGTAAATGTTAAAAGTCACCAATTCCATTATGACTTGAGTAAAAGTCTTGGCGTATCTGATTTGAACAGTACTTAAATTCAATTCAATTCATTTTTATTTGTATTGCGCTTTTAATAACGAACATTGTCTCAAAGCAGCTTTACACAGATAATGTGGTGATAAAAATGAATAAGATGTTCTTTATAAGTGTAAGTTTGTCCCTGATGAGCGAGCCGGTAGCGACTGTGGTGAAGGAAAAACTCCCCGAGATGGCATGAGGAGAAACCTTGAGAGGAACCAGACTCAAGAGGAAACCCGTCCTCATCTGGGTTGCACCGAATGTCCATTTATTACAGATAAACGATGTTGAGGTGCAGTGATGGTGATCAGAAGCAAACTGTAGTCCTGAGTCAGTGTAGCAGACTGTTGACATTAACTACAGTCCAAATCCATCCTCAAAGCTCCCGTTTTGAGTACTTTAGCATTTTACTCGTATTGAACGTAGGCTCAAAGTTGTACTAAACCTCAACACCAAGCCACATGTTAGTAAAAAACCACAAACAGATGATTTGTGAGGTTTTATTTCCTAAAATACAAATCCAATTGTACACTGCATTAAACAAAGATCAACACAACAGCCTCTTCAACATGCCAGAGTGAAACAAAGATCCAACAAGTCGGTCCAAAAAAAAAAAAAAAAAAGACAAAGTAGTAAAGCGATCTTTAATTAACAAAATTACAATTACCGTATCATGTCACAAAAAAAGTAGAAGAGCCATTAGTGTTCGATGGACAAATAAAATGGCGATATCACCTCTTCTAATACTCTTCGACTAAATTAGCCATGACAGGTAAAGCTGCCTTGCAAAATGTAATTGGTGATGCTCATTGTCAATTCAAATATAGTGGAGTTTATATATTAAATCATAAATGTATTTGAGTCGAGAGTGAAAGTTGCTTTTATCTTTTAACTCAAGAAACTCAAGTAAAACAAGAAAGAAGCCAGAAAATGATTTAAGTACAATAATGAAGTGCATTTACTCGTAATTTTCTGGCTACTTTCTTGTTATGGCAATGAATTCCTGTGGTACGAGGGGAAGAAATAACTTCAGCTTTTAGAGTGGAGCCTGTGGCATCCCGCCACAGTATATAGTTTCTTATTGTTATATAACGGAACACAATTGTATTTTAGTCCATTACTTTTATTTGTTTATTGCAAAGTAAGGTTTTCATGTTATTACTCGATTTTCGAATAAAATTTGGCATTACGAATTTTTGTCACCGTACCGGCTCAATAAGTAGGACATTTCAAAATGGCGTAGTTGAACATAGTGCACTCTAGTTTTTTCCTTTAGACAATAGTAATGCCTTAAAACAGAAAATAATGCAAATGTAGGCCACCAAACTTGCTGACCAAATGAAGAACATATTCAAGGATATCACCCATGAGTCATTTATCCATGGCTATACCCCAGTCGAGGGTACATGCAGATTTTCTTTGTTGCCAATTCTTGACTACTTGAGAACAGGACATGGCCACTTCAATCTGTTCTGCACCTGCGATGGAGTGCCGGAACAGAGGAAATGCACAGAGGCACTGGGGCATCCGGAATGACAGCAAGGTTGAAAAAGGGCTCGAGTGACAGATGGAATTTGAACCTAAAGCTAATGAGACGTGTCTTGTGGTCGGCCATGCTGTCACTGCTGATGAAAGTGGAGGGTAACAGAGGTGGGCACGGTGCCAACAGGTGCTCTGAATGCTCATTAATACACGTTCCCAGAGCTTGCTATGGTGCGGGCACAGTGATGGTTTTCAAGGAGACAGGTCTGGTAATGGAAGGAGGGAAATTATGAACACTTGGAGATATAAAGGAGAAAGTGGATAGATTTATATATATAAAAAAAAAAAAAGCATTTAATTATAAGATACCTTTCGTCTTTGTTGCACTGGTGAATTAAAAAAAAGTGGAGTTCCGTTCAGTCAACAAAAAGGCAAGGCTTTATTTTATTACAGTACTTACTGTATAAATTTAGATGATTTGTGGTGAGGGAATGTTTTAAAAAGCTTTCCACAGAGAGGACAAAATGGACAATCGTAATTGGGGACCAGGACTTTTAAGTTTATAAAATAAAAGAACAAATTTCAAGGAGTGGAAAGTGTGTGGAGTGGAAGTCATTTTTCTGCTACATTTATACACTTATCCCAGCGTTCCAAGCACTGAATGTTCACAGGAATGACTGCTTCATCACCACACGCTGTTCCATGCATGCACTAACACTGTCGTATGCCTTCTTGATTAACAATCTCTGGACTGGCCTGTGACATGTGCGCCACCTATCAGTAATAGGACTTGCTAGTCAGTTACTACTACGTGCAGTACTGCCGCGCTAGCATCCATTTTATGCTTCCAAAAATTTGGTTTGATTCGAATGCCCCTCATCTCAGTTTCACAGAATTCCAGGTGTGAAACAGCTGAGGGACAGCAGCAAAGAAAACCACCTAGACAGAAACAGAATAAAAACCTGTCTCAAAAGGAGAGATCCTCCTTTCCGTGGCTTTTATAGTCTTGGGGGAAGAGAATACTCTGCATCGAGCACATGAATAAGAGCTCCCTGCAAGCGCTCACGCCGAATCATGTCACTGTCTCTGGAGAACCAGACGCACAGTTTCCCTGACGTTATATTGTACTTATTACCGTATTCAATTCGCAGGTATTTCTCAGAACAGCTTGTAATGCCTGTGAGCTTAATGGTGCCAACTTCAAGAATGATGTCCAATCATACACCATTACCGAGACTTTTTTTTTTTTTTACACTGCCACAGTTTTCTTTGTTTCCACACCCGATTTGATCTCATATCTGATCACAGTAGATCAGATTTAAGTTGGAATAGTAACTGAACTATCTCAAAAATAAACTGGTAAAATTGGTTGGTTCTGGATTGATATATAGACACAAGTAGACACTGGAACAGTAAACATGAATAATGCATTAATGACCCTTTGCCAAATTTGGGGCCCTTGAGCAAGGCCCTTAACCCTTTATGTTCTGACCACAGTGTTCTAATATCGCTGGGATATGCAAAGAAACAATTTCACTGTGCAGTAAAGTACATGTGGCAAGGATAAAGCACTTTCCTTTCCTTTCCTTTCCTTTCCTTTCCTTCTTTTTGTACATTTCATACCAAACCATAACAGAGCTGGTTTGTAGTTTGACTGGGTTGGTTTGTTTAATTTGGCGCATTTTAAACGTGTGTGTAAACACAGAACAACATACATGTTCAAGAAACAAAGTTATAAGAAAATTTCCTACTTCCTGAATCTTTTGAAGGACTGAGGTCTCATTCAATGAGCAGTAATTATTTTCTTCGCAAAAACTATACCTTTTTTTTCTAATTTGTCTGAACTGTTGTCGTGTTTTATGATTTGTTTGTTTTGTTTTCGGATTTGAGTAATAGTTAACCAATTACATTAGGGGAAAACGTATGATCTGATTAGTTACAATGGTATTTTAAACAGGAAATTGATTAGTAGAAACATTTTGGGTAGGAGCCTGATATAAATGATGTTGATAGGAGATTTCTGGGCAATAACTTTTCTCTAGATGTCACATTTAAACCGAAAAAAAAGTGGAAATTAAGAATCTAGGCCAGAATACTGGAATACTTTTATTAAAAAAATTTATAGACAAAAAATATAGTAATATTATGGTGTGGTATGGTTCGAACATGGCAGTTCTCTTTTGGATTATATCCAAATTGTGCTTTTTCCCCCAAGGGTGTATGTTATATTGCAAATCTGCCATTATCTGAAAACCCAAGAACTCACGTCTTTTTGTTGTTGAATACTTAAGCAGTAAAGATGACAAAAAAAATCCTATACTTGATATAACATTCCAATACATATACATTAAGCAACTAATCTATAAGCAATATTTGTTTATAATTTTTACACATTCTTTTATATAACCTTATTACCGGTGTATCTGTGTACTTTTGAGAAAATGTCCAATGTAAAAAGCGTTATACAAATAAAATTGAAATGTATAGAATTGAACATAGCCACCACTCCTTTAAGGACAAACTGACTAATATGAGCAAAGCATGACAGAGACCCCCCATTAGCCTTGGGTGGGTTCTACTGAGTAGACTGTATTAAACAGGGCAAGGTTCGAAATTCTCATTTCTGACCCGTATTTTTGTCTCGAAGACTTTGTTGGAAAGCAGTACGGCATGATTTATTCATCGCATGGCCTCAGAGTGTAATTAAACCATTCCAGCGAATACTATTGGAACTCTATACTGCTTTAAATACTGCCCAACTATAAATGTAATTCCTAATCATAGCTGCCGAGTGAACAGCAGGGAGCAGAGACATTCCTGGACACGTTAATTATGAAGCTGAAATTCCGCATATAAATGAATATGAAAACATTTGACTCCTTGGTTTAAGAGAGAAAAAAAAAAAGCCTGTACATTTCATGCAAAAATCTCCGGTGTGCTCCAAGGAGCGGAAATGCAAATGGTATGAAAACGCATCCAGGGATGAGTAATACCTCGGGTAGGTACTTCATACTAAATCCTTCACACACATTTTATGTGCTTTAAAAAGAAAGAAAAATCTGCAGAGAAGACACTATCAGGTATTCAAAGTCTAAGGGGAATCGTTGTGGTGTCAATGCCTTCATGCTGACTACAGCCTACTGACTGCTTAGCTAAAAGCATTTGAAATCTTATATGCAAATGGGCCCTTTTAGTAATTGGATTGCATCGCTATAGGCATGCAACCACACACCAATAATATTTTTCTAAAATACACATAGGAATTTATACATTTCTTCCCGAACCCTTCTTTATTTTCGAGTATATTTGGCTGCTATTAAAATGCCCGGGCTCGGTATGAACGCGTGTGCACTTGCGACAGTTTTTAAGTCCTATTATTTGTAAATCTGTGTATGCCTGCTGTTATACTCGTATGCTATTGTGCCCGTGCTCCGAGGGACAGAATGCTAGATCTGTGCCACTGCGCTATGGTTCCATTAACATTCTCCACCATGTGTTCGCTAAGCCTTCACAGTGTGCTGCAGGGGAATTTCTTCATCCCTTCATTCCTCCCTTTCTCTCTCTCTCTCTCTCTCCCTCCCTTTCTTTCTTTTTCTCTTTTAATATGCTTTGTTTTCTCTTTCACAATAACACTGGCTGCTTCATTCTATTTACCTTGCTAGCTTGTCATTCCGGCTGCCTCCTTTCACCTCTTTGCTAAACTTTTCTCTCTTTTCGTGAGAATTCTCTCTAAAACACAATGCAGGACAAAGCAGGATACTGTTTCCTGGCACTCACAGACCCGTCTTCTACACTGGCGCACTAACACTATTCTGCTATTGTTGCTATTATATGGTCACATGTAGCCTTTTCTGATTAGAGGTAAAGGCTAAAAAGTGGAATCCTTAATATGACTTGTAATTTAGAACATTTTTTTTAAAGCGTGGGGGGATTACAAATAAAAAAGAAAACAAAAATTTTTTTTAAAGAGATAAAAAATGTGCATTTTTTTGGATAAAAAAAAAAACCCTCTCGGCTTTACCATTTTGTTTTTCTGGAAACTCGTTTGATATTTTGCCGCCAACTTCACCACCTTCCTCTGAAAAACTTTTTTTTTTTGTGTGTGTGTGTTTTAGTAAAGAATTCAAAAGATTCAGATCTTCTACACTGCTCTGCTGCTGCTCATACTGTTCCCAAATCTGATAGATTTCTTTTGTTCATCTTATCTGGCTACAAGCGTCAGAATCTTGTATCTGAATGTGCTACAAAAGCAGCAAGTTCTGACTTTTAAAGTGGGGGTTTGGTTTTGTTTGAGTATGACACTTCAGCGCTAAGATCTAAATGATTCATTTCCAGAAAGAAATTACAGTTTTGGAGGAGAAAAGTCAGGAATATGTCAACCTACGCTCAGGTGGTTGTTTTTGCTAAACAGTGGTAGTCACAATGTAACAGACTCTATGGAATGAGGTAGCAGTCTGGCTTGTGAGCAGGACAGAAGAATAGAAAATGTCAGTAGAAGCAAACAAACCAAAGAGTTCGGTCGGATGATCAGCAAGCATAAAGCCATAGTCATGAATATTATCAGAGGTGTAATGAGTACCTGGAAATCATACTTGAGTAGAAGTATAGCTGCAAAACGTTCTCCATTACAAAGTCAAAGTCAACAATTCCATTATGACTTGAGTAAAAGTCTTCGAGGATCTGATTTGAACAGTACTTGACTATTTGACTCGTACTGAACGTATTCTCAAAGATGCACTCGTCCTCAACACCAAGATACGTCGGTGAAAAGCCAGATGATTTGTGAGGCTTTATTTCCTAAAAAAAAAACATCAAATTGTACACCTCAATACTGCATTAACCATCAACACAACAGCATCTTCAACATGCCAGAATGAAACAAAGATTACAAGTCAAACATGATCAAAAAAGACATAGTAGTAAAGCGATCTTTCAACAAAAAAGGGATCTTCAATTAACAAACAGTATTACAGTAAATAAATGTAGATCAAGTAAAACATTATATTCAGGACTGACTGTGATTTGATGCAGTTCTCAGTCTTAGAGCAGGTGATATTATTATTCAACTTCAACAATTTATTCGAGCTCTTTTTGGACTGAGAAAGAGGCCAGCGGTGTCACTCACAGGCAGCAGATGCGGGGAGAGGAGTGTTTAGCTTTAATGACATCTTCAACAGTGTAAAAAGTACATTTATTGAATCATAAATGTAGTTGAGTCGAGAGCAAAAGTTGCTTCTATCTTTGATACTCAGTAAAACTAGAAAGTAGCCAGAAAATTACTTAAGTACGTACATAAAACATATTTACTCCAATACGTTGCACCTCTAACAGTAAGTAGGTTATTATCAAAATGCTAAGCAAGAAACAGATAAAACACTAAAAATAAAAAATGGGGTCCTGCAAAAGACTTGAAACGAGAACAGATACATGACTGGGGCATTTCTGCTCAAGGACCAATGGAGTTGTATTCTGCATGATTGTCACATTGTTACATGAGGACAATGAGGTGGTAGCTTAATGGTTAGAGTTCTGGGTTACTGATTGGAAGGTCAGGAGTTCAAGCCTGCCACTCTTAGGCCCCTGAGCAAGTCCCTTAACCCTCAGTGCTGTAGGGGTGCTGTATCCAGTTTCCTAACATTGCAAGAAAGAATTTCACTGTGCTGTAAAGTACATATGAGTTTAAAGCACCTTTCTTTCTTTCTTTCTTTCTTTCTTTCTTTCTTTCTTTCTTTCTTCCTTTCTTTCACCCACCCACCCAACTGGTGTCTTATTTGCATAGTATTAAGAAATGCTCCAGCAATGTAGCGGGTTATGTTGCTGCCTTACTTATCCAGGGTCCCTGGTTTGATCCTGAGCTTGGTTTACTGTCATTGTGTTTTTCTTCTTCATCCCCTTGTTCTTGAGGGATTTCTCTGGGATCTTCTGTTTCGTCTTCCCTTCTAAAAACATGCCAGAGTTTGGACTAGTTCCAACAAATTGCCTGTAGTTGTGAATGTATGAATACATTAATATGAAGCATTCTACTCAGATTATGGATTTTCCCTAAATGGGGACATATCTAATAATGCTCCGTATCCAGGTGATGCACAAATACAGCACAACCCTGACCAGAAGAAAGGTCATTCGCCATAGAAATAAATGGACGCTGAAAAGAATTCACTGCAGAAATTATGGAACGATTGATGCATCAGCTTTATTTATCCTGTCCTACTATGGAAAAGGATGCTGCAGATAATCACTGACATTCCCTGAGGGAGCAGGTACACCAGCCATCTTAGACAGCTGCTCACATTTAAATAAAAAAAAGAAAGAAAGAAGAAAAAGATATTGCCTAAAGCGACACTAAGTCTGTTGAAATAAGGTGAAAATGAGGGACCATTGCTAAAATGCCTGCTTCTGATCCAGACAGTGACATATTTTTTTATATGCACCGATTAGCACCAGCTGAAAATAATATTGTTATGGATTATTCATTCTTGTGTTAAAGAGCAGGTGCAAAGGAAATCTAAATACTGATCGAAACAACTCACATATTAAAGGATACTACTAAATCAGGGCTTGTAGGAAAATTCCAAACGCAAATGAATGAACCCAAGCTCTGTCTTGAAGCGGGACGTGAAAGCACAAATTGGTGAACTAGTGTTGTCATGATTCCAAAATTTTGACTTCGATACTATACCTAAATATCAGGATACCAAATCGAAACTCTGGCAAAACAAACAAAAAAAACCACAATGTTTGCTGTCTGCTGAAACAGAGTACAGAGTGTTTGAACTAAAAAAGAACTAATAAAATAATACAAATAAAATGTATTTTATCCCCTATTGTCGAAAACTCAAAACTACAACTGTCACTTTCAATGTACCGGAACTGATAAAATGAAGAATCGTATCGTTTTGTGTCGTAAAAGCAGGGTATCGCAATCAGAGGAGGGAAGTAATGAAGTACAAATACTGTACTTAAGTAGATTTTTCTGGTATCAATACTTTTCACAATTTTTTTTCTCATTACGTGCCAATTTCAGCCCATCAACCTATTTCTTGCAATTTTTTTAACCCACCACTGGTGTATCATTTCCTGGCTCTCATTCATTACAGACGTAGGCTAGACGTAGGCTAGACGTAGGCTAGACGTAGGCCTACAAAGCTACCAACAAGAACTATTGCTAATGTGGATGAGACAGAGGGAGTCAGCGATGTAAACATGATTAAGAACAGACACATTCCTGATCACCTGATCATCATCTTTTCTCTGCTTGTGTTCTATATGGTGGTTATAAAGCCTGGATACATTCATTAGGTAGCAAATTTTTTAAATCGTTTTTTATTAATATGATGTAAATTCCAGTGTGACACTTTCTAGCACTGGTATATTGTGCAACACTGGTAGATACAAAACCAGAATGTCCAAATGACTGGTATGATCATCATAACATTCATGAAATGCAACGTGGACAAAATGACAGATTTTATAAAAAAAAAATATAAAAAATAAAAAAAGAGGAAAAAATGCAGACAGGCATTTTTCTTCAACTATTGCATTCATTTTTCTTGCATTATGTTCTAAAGATACGGTACTCTGCATCATTTTTTTTTTAGCATTGACCTTTACAGAGATGACAAACCTCCTGTAGAGCCAGGCGATGTTTATGTTTGTGTTTTTTTAAATGCCTCAGAGACCTAGAGAGCAATTGCATCTTGGCTCATGTTTCCTACATCGAGTGCACTTTTGAGCAAAAGTTTCTACATCAGCGAGGGCAGTGTGGTGACCCTGCGCAGGCCACTGGAACGTGCCCAGCCTGTCAAAGCCACCTATTTAACAGCAGCATGTGCTGCTGGTCTGGTGCTTTCAAAGATCCTATAGCTACACAGAAAATTGGGGATTAGAAACCAAGGCCTGGATTCATCTGGTGTAAGAAGAAGTTGCGACCTGTGAGTTTTTTCAATCGATTGCTTTTCTCTGTGTTCAAGCTAAACAGAAATCTACGGATCCAAACCAGGAAACATCTTGACTGACCGAACAGATAAGCATTGGCAGGTGCTGTTATTATATCCAGCTTCAGATATGGTCAAAAATGATAGAATTCACAGCAACAAAAAAAATCATCATGCGGAGAGAAGGATGGAAGGGGGCAAATCGGGGCCAAACAAACAAAAGGGTTAGGCAATAATCAGAAACCTGATGGCCAGAAGCAAACCTTTCCACACCACCATCAGCAATCCAACTGGTATCTTGCAAAGGACAACATTTCAATCAGGAACATGTACTTGACTGGAGGCTTTGCTGGTCAAGAATCAATATCAAGGATCAAAGTTGTATTTTGCATTGGTGTCACATTGTTGTATAACAACCCTTTTCACACCACCTCCAACAATCTGACTGGTGTCTTATTTCCATACAATATAGAAATGTTCTAGTAGTCTAGTGAGTAGTGTTGTTATCCAGGGTCCCTGGTTTGATCCTCAGCGTGGTCAATGTGTTGTTTCTTGTTCACCCCCAGCTTCAGATATCAAAAATGATATCAAGTGTTTACATAGAAAGTGATTGAATCCCACTGATGCAATATCTGTAGCTGGGGTCCTCAATAGCTCAATTGGCTGTGCTCTATTAAGCTTGGTTCTTGGTTTGAGTTTATTGTACTGCCTGGTCTCCAACAACAATCAATTCCTCCTCCTTCACAAGTAGTCTCTCACTGCAGCAGGGCAAAGGTTAAAAAAAAAAATGCTTTGGACTGGTACCAAGTGACCTATGACTTAGTAACACTCTGAGGTAGAGTGACTAGAAGTTTGTTCTCTTTGGGATTCTAAAAATGACAAAGACACTAGCGGGAAATAAGAAATAAGCAGTGAGAAAAAATTCGATGGAGATGAAAAACAATTGCTATTTAAATTTGTGGCTTCTGGTATACAAGCCTCTGATGAATTTATTTTCAGCACCTAGTCTGCTGTATCTTGAAAAATTCATCACACTGCCTCCAGATATCCTGTTTTCGAAAGTGTATACATACATATGACGGTCTACTTTTGCTGAATCATCTAAATCTCAACAGTTGTGCTGGAAATATGCAGATTTCTCAAATACATTATATGAGCAAACACGTGGACACCTGAACATAAGATTCTTACAGGTATATATGCTTCTTGAACATCCCGTTCCACCTACTGTTATAAGAACCTCCTTCTGGGAAGATGTTCAACTAGTTTTTGGTGTGTGAGTGTTGAGATTGTGCTCATTCAGCCACAAAGTCAGGGATTAACGTAGGGTGAGGAGGCCTGGGGTGCAGTCAGGGTTCCAGTTTATCCCAAAGGTGTTCAGTATGGTTGAGGTTTCACTCCAACCCACATGGAGCTGGCTTTGTGCACAGGGGAACTGTCATGTTGGAACAGATTTGGGATACCTAGTTCAAGTAAAGGGAAAATTTAATATTGCTCTGGCATCCTAGATAATTGTGTACCTCCAACTTTTTAGGGAAGAACCACATATGGCTGGAAAAGTAGTGGTCTTTTTTTTTGTTTTGTATTTTAATGCCCTTGCAGTACAAGTGAATGTTGAACAGATTGCCCCATATCAGCTACACAAATGCAAATTATGTGCCACTACATATAATCTTTCAATAGTGGGATATAAATTATTCAGATGTCGTTCCAATGCATAATGAAAGTCCTTCTGTAAGATACAGATTCAGATGCCTGGGATTGAAATATTCCTACATAATTAATAAACAGAAATGAAGACCACTTGACTTTTTTTCTTATTGCGAACTGAATGTGGAGATTTAAATTCCGGTTGTGGATTGAGAGGAGTAGAAGATGACGTGGTTTTCGTTTTGGCATGTGTTTGGGGTTGATTTTAACAATTTTCCTGTGGGATCAAGAAAATATTCTGATGCTGATTAGAAAATATTCGGAAAGAACGATCAGTTGAGTTACTGGTGCTCATGTCAGTTTAAAGTAGTTTGTCCAGAAAGTTCTGATTTCTCTTAGCAAAGAAGACGTTTCAGAAAAAGATTCTCTAGAGAATGAGAGTGTGTGTGTGTGCGTGTGTGCGTGTGTGTGTGTGTGTGTGTGCCAGAGAGCAGATATTGCTTTCCGGATTCACATTTTGATTCATTCGATCTCCTTGCGCAAAAAAAAAAAAAAAGTATAAACTGTATGATTATGTCTATTGAATTCAGCGCCTGCTTACAAGCACTGACTGCTGGAGTGCGTAATAGATATACACACGAACCTCGCTTTGATCCTCCATCCATTTTCCATTCAAGTGGTTCTTGATCCAGTTATTATCTCCGAGGGTTGATTTTTTTCGATTCATACATTTAATTAAAAAAACATTTTTTTTTTTTTTTTTTCTCACAAGAAATGGGTTCAAGGCTCAAAGTAATTCCACCTGCTGAAATGAAATAACAAATGAAGGCAAATGAAAAGCACACTTTTTTAGAGAAAGAGCTGGTAGAATCTCCATCTATTTTCTATTTTCTGCTTCCCTCAATGTGGAAGCAGTAAAAGATGCTCTTGTACAAGCCTCAGGACAAACATGAAAGCTAATATATTCCAATTAGCAAAAAGAGAGCACTCATCGAGCCCTGATGATCCTCGTTTCTCACTTTATTCCGCATCTGTTTGTTTTTGTGCATGCGTAAGTGAAACAGACCCACAGCGATAATGAAAAAAGACCGAGTTCAAACAGTTTCTGAAATGCGTATATTAAAAAAATGATTCCAACAGCAAAAAAAATGGGCCAGATGGAAAGTTCTGGAGAGTTCCGGTTTCCTGAAATGATAAACAGCATGTCATTGAAATAATTGATTCTTCCAGCAATTAAAGAATGAAATTATATATCCATTATTCAAAGCTGTGTAACTTTCTTCATAAGAAACAAGTTCTTTCCTGTTTGCTCTGTCGAATTTCCTGTTTTGCTCGGGAATACAGAAATACACGCCCTGCCTTGATGACTTTCTCATGAGGGATACTGAAGACTTTTTCCATTAAGAACCATTAAAATATAATCATTCATTAATAATCTGTTAATAATCAGTTAATAAAAGTTAGGCTTTGATTATGTGGACCATGCAAGTCTATGAGAATCAACTGTTACTCTAGAAATCATATAAATTTATTATTGATATTATATAGTATATTCTTTAATAAATTGATATGGTTTCTATTGATATTATATAGTATATTTATTTTTATATATATATATATATATATATATATATATATATATATATAAAGTATATTCTTTGGAGACAGTAGCATTTGAAAGCCAAAAAGTGTTGCAGCATGACAATATGCCTCATGGCTTCAAACTCCAAAATGTAGTGGAACAACGTCTCCAAAGAGTGGAAGTTGTTCCAACAGCAAATGGGAGCTAAATGTGAAATGGGATCTACAGAAGACTTCAAGCACAGTATGGTGATGAGACGCTCAGCAGCTGTAAGACATTTGAATGGTGAAAACGTTTCAAAGATGGCCGTACGTCCATCACTGACGATCCCGGTCGTTGTGGTTCCCAGCCCACAGCAGTCACTCCTGTAAACATTCAGGACGTGGAAGGCCTTATCCTGACGCATAATCTGTCTGGAAATTGCACGAGGGACGAATCTTTCTGTAAGAGTGTATATAATCACACTCTTGATGTCACCCAAATGAGGATGGGTTCCCCTTTTGAGTCTGGTTCCTCTCAAGGTTTCTTCCTCATAACATCTAAGGGAGTTTTTCCTTGCCACAGTCGCCACGGCTGCTCATCAGGGATAAATACACACCATTCACCTTAACTCTTGAATTCTGTAAAGCTGCTTTGAGACAATGTCTGTTGTGAAAAGCGCTATAGAAATAAACTTGGCTTGACTTGAATGGTGAACACAATCATTCGCAAACATTTGGAAAAGTTGCCACAAGCAGGGTACCAAGACAATTTTCCACTTATGACCGACACAGAAAAGTTGAAGTCTGAGTTGAAGGCGTATTTGGACCCTTTAAGGAGTTCCTCGGAGGTCGGCATTTCACCACTCATGACGAAGTAAAGCAGGCTGTCCTACCGTAGTTCAGGTGTACTGACAAATCTTTTCTTGCTGAATTCTTCCAGACGTTAGTTAAACACTGGGATAAGTGTATGAATGTAGCAGGGGAGCATGTCGAAAAATAAATGCTCCCTGAAATTTTTGCTTTTATTTTATAAACTCTAAAGTCCTGGTTTGACATGAACACCCCTCGTCCCTCGTATTAACACCCTAAATATATCTTTCCTATGCAGCATTCCGAGTATGAAGGATCATAGAGTCTAAAGAACACATCTTAAATCTCTTTTTAATTCACGAGCTGATTTTTTGAGTGGGTTTGATTGAAGCAAAAGAACCCGAGGCAGAGCTAGCAGTGACCGTGCATGCCAACCAGAATAGCAGATCGATCCTCCGTTTAGAAAGCACTTTCAATCTGCCGGAAAAGAATAATGGTGTGCTCTCAGGAGCTGAATAACTGACCTAATATCAACATACGCTCATAGAGCAGACCACAGGAGACTGAACATCGATGTGAAACGTGTTTAATGTGTGTCAACTTCAAGCATGAGCACTTAGAGCCAAGTTGGCATGGCTGATGTGACGATGCTTTTAATCTCTTTCATCATTTGGTATCAAGACTTTGGAACTGACTGGAATGCCAGAACTTGGGTTCTTTCTGCAACAGGAAGTAATGGAGTGACCACAAGAAGTTAAACCAGGTGAGAGTTATTTTGTGTGCCCGGTAGATAAGATGTATGAAACCAGTGGAGGATTTGGGTAAAGGTTATGCTCTTACAGGAATTTTTTACCAATTCAGATTCTGGTGTTCGGTTCAGTGATTAGAGTTTCACCAAAGCATCACAGCACCAAGATAGTAGAGAGCATTATATCGAACTCCCTTTCTCTCAGATAGGATAATCTCATCCCTGCAATTCTTCTGCGAAACCGAGCTCTGATTGGGTCATGTGTGATGAGAGAACATAAGGATAACACATGGCCCACAGACTAATACCAGGTTCTAATCTGACCTGTGTCATTATCTGGACTGTAATTGAATTGAAGGATTTGGTGGACAAAGTCAGTCTTTGTTATTTCCCTCAGAAGATAAATCGAGCTCAGAGTAAATGTGCTAATGGTGTAATTATGAATTGTCAATCAAATAAAAAGAAGTACTAACCATGTTTCTTTGCAAACAATAGGTTAAGGAGTAGCTCAGTGGTTAAGACATTGGACTTCTTATTGAAAGATTATGAATTCGAATTCCAGCACCAGCAAGTTCCACTGGCGGGCCCTTGAGGAAGGCCCTCAACCCTCAAATGCTCAGTTGTATAATGAAGATTTATTTACATTGATTCCCACGATGCCTCTTACTATTGCACAAATGATAACGTCTTCCTCATGTAGCCTTCTTGCACTGTTATTGTCACTTTTTCAAATAATACCCTTCTGCATTTAACTTCACATTTGCACCTTATACATATATATTTGTAACATATGTTGCACATTTGAACTTCTATAATTAGTTTATTGTGTTTATATATAAAAGTGTGTATATATATGTATATTTATATAGGTTGAGCTCGTTGAAAGTTCTGCCGATCTCTCGTCGTCTTCCGGTGATGTTCTTCCGCCCTTGAAGCCATTGAACAACACCTCGGACGACTCAACTGCCGTGTCGCCGTATGTCAAGTCACGTATGTCAGAATTTCACGTATGCTCTTTGTTCTGACTTGTTGTCCATGATGAAATCGCAGACGTAGTTATGCATGTGATCAGCACGTGGCAGCACCAGTTAGCACTGAGTTGAAACTTTTTGATACCACCTCGTACATTGCTATTTGCACTTCTGGTTAGATGCTAACTGCATTTCATCGGCCCTGTTGTACTCTGCACAATGACAATAAAATTGTATCTAATCTAATCGAATCTAATCTAATCTAATCTAATAAAACCACCTGCAAGTGTTTCACAGTAATACAGATAAACACTTATACAATTACAGCTTTTATGTTTTTTTTATTTGTAATTGGGTTCTAGAAAGACCTGAAGACAGCAATTAAGGAGAAAACAATAAAAATTCCCCCTTCACTGCTACAGCCTCAATACACGCTCATCCTGGAAGGGCCAATTATTTAAAAAATCCAAGTTTGGAAGTTAAACATGCCTTCCCTTTAATAACTGACCGATTTATTTGCCCGTCCTGACAACCTTTAAGCACATACGTAGAAGTTCTACAACCTTTCAAGCATGTGAAAAGTGTAATACTTGGATCGATCGTGTAGATATGATGGAAAAAAGCAAGTCAGTGTCACCTCAGTCAGCTAGAATAGCGATAAGGATCTATTGATTTACAGTGTCTGAGATGAGAAGGATCGGCCCAGAAGGTTTCTAAATGCTGCACATGATCAGGGATTGGAGCAATGCTAGTTACAGGACTGAATGATGCCCCAGAAATGACTAGCGGAAATGTCTTCAGGAGTATAAAAGTCCATGAACCGCACTACACATGACTGCTTCAACTCGGCCCTCATCGGGCGTCGCGGTAACGATCCACTTTGCTCAGTTCACAGCCCTCATCAGCATCGGTGCTTTCAGGAGTCAAATGCCAATTACCAGACTCTTCCTTTTCACACAGTGGAATTGACTTCCTATTTTTTTTTTTCTTTCTCCCACAGGAAATTAATTTGTTCACACACTCATACAAACACTGAGAAAACTATTTAGTCGATTACTCATCGTTTTTGACGTAGAAGTAGCGGCGATAACAACAACCCCCCCCCCCCCCCTTCTTGTTTAATCATGACAATGCGGAAAACAACGCTACTCCAGACAAGATAAAGCCTCAACGACACCTTGTTCAGAAGACCAGACCTGATTAATAGAGTGTGCAGGTACATCGGATCAGGTCGCGTGTTCATTCACCAGCTGTTACACTCTGAACACAGCCTGAAGGTGGGAAATAATGTGACGGATAACTGCATGAAGAGGTTTCTGGGCTCTTAGAGCGAGGTCTGCTAATCCCCACCGCTCCAAGACATATTAGGTTTTTAACGTATAATGAATGCAAATAAGACTCTTCATTATGCCTTTGTCTCGCCAGCACAGATCTCCCAGGTCTGAGAGAAAGCACCATGAGGAACCATGAAGAAATCTCATTGGTCTTTAATTTGTTTATACTGTGCTAAAAATATTACTACTAGAGGTTTTTTCCTCTACACTTACACTCCACACTTACAGCTAAGAGAGATATTGTTACTGAGAGAAGGAAAGAAAGGGGGAGAGAAAGAGAGAGATTCTTTTAATCAGGCTTGTGTTGCACTCAGTGGAGAATATTCAGGTCAAAGCCGTGGAGTTTTGGGACTGTCACAGCAAAACTGGAGCAGACTTCAAACTTCCAATTTCCTCCTTTACTGAGTTATGAGTAAGCAGAGCTGAGAGCCATAAAAAGCTCAAAATAGCACACACACACACACACACACACACACACACACACACACACACACAC
>JAAIIK010000015.1:9365967-9379549 GCA_014706435.1 Silurus glanis | reverse complement strand
GTGTGTGTGTGTGTGTGTGTGTGTGTGTGTGTGTGTGTGTGTGTGTCACATACACAGCCTTTAAAAGGGCATTTATAAGTCAATTCTACTGACCGTGTAGGACTAAAGGACAAGCTGTCTGAAAGCAGCATCTCTGTTCTGGACTGCACAAGCAGACAAGCAGCAACGTTCTGTAAGGAGTCCAGAGCTCCATTAGTGTCCCTGTACTGATCCTCTGTTAAAATAAAACACCAGGCGGTTTTAATACACTGCTCTCAGAGAAGAGACAAATGATATATAGATATTAGATTTAATATCTTTAGAATAGAATTAAGATACTTTAGATAGATGCGTGTTGGCAGCTCCGAGACCACAACCGAGCCCGTCCTTCTTCTTGATGCACCGCCGAATAGAAGAGGTCACTCGCCATGACAGTCTGAACATCTGCAGCAGCTTTTTTTGAAATGTTGAAGGACACCAGCCTTCTGAGGAAGCACAGCCGGCTCTGTCCTCTCCTGCACAGAGTGTCAGTGTTGCCAGTCCATTTTATTCAATTCCATCATCCAGCTGCACTTGCACAGGTATTTGTAAGTCTTTAAAAAATTGTTCAGCAATGCTCACATGAAACAAGAACATCTGAGCAGCGAGGTTTAGCATTAACATCACTACAGTGATTTAGGGGAACGGAAACTCGAAGCTGAAGAAATATTTTTTGCAGTAGTTCAAAAATAAAATCGTAAAACAAATCATACCAAGGAAAACTCATAATAGGTTAAGAAAAGGCTGGGGTGCAGTCAGCGTTCCAATTTATCCCAAAGGTGTTTAATAAGGTTGAGGTTAGACCTCTATAGCAGGAGATGTTCCACTCCAACCCATGTAAAGCAGATCTTCATGGAGCTGGCTTTGTGCACAGGGGCATCGCCAGGTTTGGGTCTCCTAGTTCAAGTGAACGGAAAATTTCGTGGTACGGCATCCAAAGACATTCCATACAATTGTGTGCCTCTAAGTTTGTGGTAACAGTTTGTTGAGGAACCACATACGGAGTAAGAACGCGAGCTTTGAGGATTTGGATTTGGACTGTAGTTAATGTCAACAGTCTGCTACATTGACTCAGGACTACAGGTTGCATCTGATCACCATCACTGCACTTAACATCATTTATCTGTAATAAATGGACATTCGGTGCAACCCAGATGAGAATGAAGTTTCCTCTTGAGTCTGGTTCCTCTCCAGGTTTCTTCCTTATGCCATCTCGGGAAGTTTTTCCTCGCACAGTCGCCACCGGCTCGCTCATCAGGGACAAACTTACACTTATAAAGAACATCTTATTTATTCTTTTTCCACCACATTATCTGTGTAAAGCTGCGTTGAGACAATGTTCATTGTTAAAAGCACGATACAAAGATGTCCCAATACTTTTGTCTGTATAGTATACTAGTAAAGACTATTTATTATCATTTAGATTTTTGTCACATGATCTTTATAATTATTATTAGTGTTCAGTTCTTGGTAATAAATAATCAAGTTTGTATCGTATCCCATAATGCACCTTTCTCTTCCTCATAGTTCTGTGTATCTGTGGTTTCACCCTCGTCTCGTCCACCTCCTTGGAGGACGTCTCCTCTCACACATGCGGCGTCCGTGATGTGAAGACGGGATGACGGGGATATGCGGTGACACATCCGTCTCTTTGGATCTCGTCCGGTGATGGCCTGTCAATACGCCTCTGATGAGCTGTCAATCAAACTGACACCCAGTCAGACGTGAAGTCACAGTGTTGGAGGACGTGTGTGTGTGTGTGTGTGTGTGTGTGTGTGTGTGTGTTTCGTCTCAGAGTTTTTGAGTGCAAGACGTTCCCGGACATGTCATCCAGCGCTGCTGAAAAAGAAAACCCCTACCAATGACCTTGACATTTTCTGTAAAGGTCATAGTTCTAATGAACATATTTAGAGTGCGTTATAGACTCTATAGTATACTTATGGAAAGCTAAAAAAAAAATTTTAAATGGGGAATACTTTCTATAGTTATATATAGTATAATTCCGTATGAAAACATTCATTACGTGTTATAATGCGTTCAGGAATTATTCATTGTTATAATTATCACATGATGGCAATATTTCTTATGCATTTTGGATGCTGATGAACTCCACTGAAATATGGTACAAACCTGTTCCAGCATGACGATGCCCCCGTGCAAAAAGCCAGGGAAAGCAGGAATAAAAGCGCAGGGTCAGACACGATACAGCACCCCTAAAGCAGAGAGTTAAGGGCCTTGCTTAGGGGCCCAAGAGCGGTAGCTTGGCGATACCGGGGCTTGAATCCCCAGCCATCCGATCAGGAACCCAGAGCCTTAACCACTAAGCTTCAACCTCACTTCATATCCATATTTTAATGTCATATGTACTATGTACTTCAAATGTACATTTATGGCAGTTGGCAGATGCCCTTATTCAGTGTGACTTACAGATATCTCAGTTATACAGCTGAGCAATTAAGGGTTAAGGGCCTTGCTCAAGGGCCCATCAGTGTCACCTTGGAGGTGGAACCCATGTCCTTCCAATCAGAAGTCCAACATTTCCACTGAGCTTCCACTTACAGTAAGAATTTGGTATATAGATGTGGTATGAGTGGATTCCTGACCCGGACCAGACTGTGAAGGTACATGAGTATGTTATAAAAGTAAAAAATTTTTTTTTACAATTATTTCTAACAGCTTGACGATTTATTGCTTTAATATTTAGTCTATACCTCGTTGTAATTACAAAGTCATAAGACTACAGAGGTGGACGTTGCGTCGCAATCTTCTCGCGAGTCACAGCGTATTAGTTCAGCCAGGTCTCTCGTGCACCGAATCCGCAGGATTACACTTTTTCTCTATATTTATACAAACAAAGCCACAACAATTTATTTTTTTTTTGGTTGGAGTTTAAAGACTGTAATGCATATTTACACTGTATTACAGATTACATCCAAACAAGCATGGAGCAGGATTTACATTCGTTTATTTCTCAGCACAAACAAATCCTCATCTGAAAAATCTATACAAAATCACCAGTTCGAAAGAATGTAAACAACTTCTGAAAATAATAAAAACCTTCATAATCCCGTATTCAATCCTTCAATCAGATCAGACCGATTACAAAAGTAAATACAGCAACCGAAACGCCGATCCAATATTCGTAACATTATGTATACCTTATAAAGCGTCACTGATTTACAAATCCTGTATGACGTCTGTGTCAATAATTTTTTTTATTCTTAACCCAACTATGATTATTTAACACTTTTACAAAGCCCTAAGTACATCCTATTCCTCTTCAATTTCTTATGAACCCCATATGTCAGCCAAATGAATGATCCATAACCTGTCTAAAATAATTTTAGCATTCATAACACTGTAATAATGCATTATGTAGTCCTTCTAGTGATTCATTGATCACAAAGATGACATACAGGATTCGTAAACACACGTGCTCAGGTTTGCATTTATAACACTGTTATAAATCGCTCTGTTCATCCTTTTTCACTTCATTTATTAAGATATGTCAACTGAATTATTTATCTATAACCTGGCTGCAATAAGTGTAACATATATAATACAGTATACGTGTCCTTAACCCAACTGTGATAATTTATGCATTATAACACTGTTATAATGCACTATGTATGCCAGGTCAACTTAATAACCACTATGTATACTAAATCAGTTATTTTCTTCATTTAATTAAGTGTTGCTCCCTGTTATAAAGCCTCTATGTCATCTAAACAAATAGTAATAGAGTGGATACTTTGTAGAAGACGGAGCAATGCTTCATTCGTGTGGTATTAGTTTAAAAAACAACAATATATATATATATAATAATTGAAAGTTATTATCGCAGGGTGAAATATTTACGTAGTGGGTATAAGTGTGTTATGAAGCCGCAGAGTAGTGCAGTGCAACCACAGAATAATAAAACATTGATATATATATGAAAAAAATATCGGCTTTTGAGAAAAGTATAAATAGTGTTCATTCTGGAGTCTCAGCAGTAATGCAAACCCAAAGCTTTTAGCACAGATTTGAAAAAAGGAGAAGAAAAAAAAAACAAAACAAATGCAGCATGAGTCATCTTTCACGAGTCTGAAGAGAAAGTCTGAGGAAACTTTTCCCTCAGTTACTTCATGAAACAGGAGGATTGCTGGTGTCAGAGAGCAGTGTGTGGAAGCAGCATCCAGTTCTCTTTTGTTCCTGATTACTGGTTTAAAATGTTGGAATGGAGATACATGGTGTGTATAAAAAGTGTGTGTGTGTGTGTGTGTGTGTGTGTGTGCAATAATCATGCGCTAGTGTTTACTTACGACTTAGTGTATAAGACACGACTCACATCACACACACACACACGTAGAAACATGGAGACACACAGAAAGAGAAACGCAAAGACATGGCAAGACGCACACAAACAGACACGCACATACAAAGACAGACACGCACATACAAAGACACACAGACACAGACACACACAGACAGAGACATACTGTACACACATAGACGTCTCTCTTACACACGCTCACTTACGCACACAAAGTAATTTCGAATCCCAAGGGGGAAAAAAAAAACAACACTTGTTGCAACACAAAGTGGCAAAAAAACAAACAAATAATAATAATAAAAAAAAAACACCTTCAATACACAAAACCAAAAAACAAGTTAATACTAAAACCACACACACAAACACAAAATAATCAGTAACACAAACTAGAAAAAAAAAACAATGCATAGACAAAAAGTTAACATGAGCACGCACACACGCACACACACACACACACGCACACTTTGGTCGGCTATAGTTCGTCGAAGAAGGCCACTCTTGACTTGGCGCTCTGTAGTGTCAACTGTGGAAAGAAAATATGAGACGTGTCAATGTCACATGCTTCAGGAGGCACTAAAGCAACAACACTGTGCTGTTCTGACATCATATACACAGAGTTAGAGGGGCGATCACACTCCTTTTCTTAAGGCTTTGAGTTTTTGATCAGGGGTTCAAAGCTCAGCTGACACTCTCAAAACATGAATAGAATATCGGCGTTTTTTTATTGCCAACTTTTGTATAGCTGGGTCTGAAGACGATGTATTCTGCCTATGCACTGGAATCTAGTCATCTCAGGCCTTTTCATTTTGGACACACGTTTCAAAAGTTAAAACTACCTCCAAATTTGGCCCAATTTCGACCTGATGGTGGCGCTATAACACTGGCAGAAATTGGCTAAAATTTGGCCAGAATGTTCATCAGACCATACTTAATATGTGTGCCAAATTTCAGTACTTTGGGGGGAAAAAAAAGGGTAGAATAAAGACTAGGTGCCTTTTGGTGCTTGGACCCCTAAAAAAAATTACATTACAATATTTAAAACAAAGAAGTTTTTATACTGGTCACATGCACTTTCTTTTACAGCACAGTGAAATTCTTTCTTTGCATATTCCAGTGATGTTAGAAAGCTGGGGTCAGAGCACAGGGTCAGATATGAAACAGCACCCCCTGGAGCACAGGCGGTTATAGTTATAGAAATAGCTATAGCTTGGCGATATTGGGGCTTGAACCTCCAACCTTCCGATAAATAACTCAGTGCTACAGTGTTAACGATCAGAATTTCTCCAAAGTTCGTGCCGTGTTTACGTCTTAAAACCCCCAAAGTGCAGGCAGAAATCTAACGATGATTTTATGCGGCGTTTCGGGAAACACCGTGAGCGAGTCAGTGTGTCTGGCGGCGTTCCGGAAGCCAAAAATATCCAGAGGGAAACTGTATTTGCATACGCTGCCTAATATAATGTTGCAAATTACACAAACTGTGGCCCAAACTGTCACCACCATGGGGGTATATTAAATATACAACTAATAAACCTGAGCAGGACTGTGAAACTGGGCCAGCGTTTGCTATCGACAGCTCTGACGAGTTCGGCTCAATTCAGTGCTTCGCGTAAAGCACTTTTAACAATAGAGTGAAAGAGAATTACAAGCACCAAGACTCGAGGCTACGAGATGGGTAGATTCACTGATTCGCATCGGTAAAAATTTTTTTTTTTTATAAATATTTATATTTAATTATTAATAGATGCACACTACTTTATTATTTAGAAAGTGAACAATAATTTTTGACCAATATTTAACATGTAGATCGATTTCTCCTCGCTAAACTGTTTCTCGAGGGCGTTCTGTCAGCACCGCTGCTGCTGCTACGTGAATATGACGCATCACAACTAAAGGTTAGCAAAGGGACGGAATGTGTTCGGTAAATTTCCGGAAAATTTCTAAGGGAATTATGAAGAATTTTGGAAATATTCCAAGTTGGAAATTTACCAGGAATGTATGTACATTGACGGAAATGTACGGGAATTGCTTCGAAATTCAGTTTTTATAAACCGTATCATATACAAACAAACTTTAAAAACGATACAATTTTGTTTTGTCAAATATAATCAATTTGTTTGTTTGCTCTCTTGATTGGCCAAGAATTGTAAACGTCCCAATTAGTGGCAATAGTGCTTAACTGAGGCCGATGCGATTTACATCTCGATGCGCAGCCAATGGTACGATACATTAAAGATACAAATGAAGCAGCTACCACGACTATGCGATTCGATTCACCGCATTTACGATCCGATTTCCATTCAACACAATGCGATTCACTGCAATATGATGCAATTAAATATGATACAGACTTTTATTTTTTTGGTTCAGACAGACAGCAAATCATCAATTTACTTAAGTGCCTTTGATCTCTAACACATGACCCCTTTCACAAACACGCCAAGAAATTAAGATGAAATAAAACCAGACGTTCTTTTCCTGTTGTGTCTGCAGGAAGGCACAGCTCTACCTCTGCCATGTTAATCTGTATTCTATGTGACTCTCAGGACACGCCTCTCCGTAGTGTTGCGATACGTCATATTCACGCAGCAGCAGCGGTGCTGAAAGAACGCACTCGAGAAACAGTTTAGCAAATAGAAATTTATCTACATATCAAATATTGGTCACACAATTAGTATTTAATTGCTTACTATTTATTACTTAATTATTATTATTACTTTCTAAGTAATAAAAGAATAGCGCATCAACTAATAATTTTATATAAACATACATTTCGATTTCTTATTGTTTTACACTTTTTCACAAAACATTAATAAAAAGCCCTTTTCTTTTTATTGTTTTTGCTTTCAACATGAAAGTGTAAAAGTAATGAAGAGTTGTTGAAATTCACATCTCGTTTTTTAAAAAAAAAAAACGAATGAACAAAACATACACAGACTCAAAAGTGCATTTTTCTTACTGCTAAAACCTTCCAGTAAGGAACGAATGCCCAGATTCCTCAAACAACAACAAAAAAAAAAAAAAAAAAAAACACAATTACATTTTATGTTACGCTTTAAAGGTTTTCATTTGACTCATTTTTGAATAAAAAGATAAAAAAATAGTCATTAAAATAGTCAAATAGTCATTTTTAAATGTTTACAATTTGGGCAAAATGCTTCTTTTTCACCCTCCGACGCCGCAGAGATTTTGAGATAATAAAAATAATATATTTGAAAATATTTGCCGTATCTTCCTCCTCTAGTTCCTTCGTATCTCACTTTGATGCTTAGGATATACATACTGGACTATACGGCTACATCAAGCGCCTTATTGAAAGCCTTGAACCAGGGTAAAAACACTAAAAAAAGAGCTGGAGATGCCAAAGAAAAACCACATTTCCTCTCCATTTCAAGAATGGAATAATGGCCTACTTTAGAACTGCAGGAAGAAGAAACTCCGTATGGACACTAATGCACCATGTCGGTCAAGAGTCGGAGCCATTTTAGTGACGTCTGCTTTCCGCGAAGACGACGCCAGGAGCAGCTCTGATCACAGCGTAGCATCTGAGAAGCTCTTAGCCACTGCAGCTGGGTTTCTTTACAGCAATCATCCTCGGGCTACGCTCAACAGCGGGGAGGCATCAGGGAGCAGGAGAGGGAATGGTCATGGTTATTAATCATCCTAACAGGCCAGCAGGCTCGGTCACGCTGCCCATGAGCTGAAAGCTCCACCTGGATGTTAAAGCTCCCAAAGTGGGCTAGGTGGAGCTCGGCCACACGGGGGTGCAATACGGGACAAAGGTGAGCGCAAAGGCACGGAGTTCCAATTATTCTAAATAAACATAAACATACAGTAATTAATTCTACTTAATATTAATTTCATTAATTTATATCTGATTCTAAATAATATCTCATTTTGAAATGGGGGAAAAAAAAAACTGCCATATTGTTCGTATTTGTATCACATTCAAGCTGAAGAACACGTTTGCATTTTACACACTAAGATATTTATTCATTTATATGATCTTTTTTGGGTCACTGTTAGAATATTTATCGGATTTAATTACTTCCTCTTGCTTTTAACGCAGTCTTTTGAATGTATTTTAAATGTATAACGCTGTAGAAAGTCATTATTTGTATTAAATGCTTCTTCAATCACAGTACAGGTGTGAAAACACCTCGTCTTGAACGGTTCTATTAGGGATCAGCGGCTACATGAATGAAGCAGATGCGATTCGCATCTCGAAGCATTGCCAACGATACGATACATTAAAGATGCGTTTAAAGCAGCTACTGATGCGATACGATACGATTCGTGCCCTATTAAGAGGCAGCGCAATCTGATTTCCATTCGATTCAGCGCAATACTATGCAACGGAAAATGATGCTATGCAGTTCAATATGATAGTTCGCTTTTATTTCTTTGGTTCAGACAGACAGCAAATCATCAGTTTACTTAAGTGTCGTCTGATCTTTCACAAACACGCCTTTGTAGTGCAAGAAAAAAAGATGAAATAAAACCAGACGTTTTTTCCTGTTGTGTCTGCAGGAAGTTACAGCTCTACCTCTGCCATGTTAATCTGTATTCTATGTGATTCTCAGGAGACGCCTCGGTCTCTGTAGTGTTGCTATGCGTCATATTCACGTAGCAACGGCGGTGCTGAGAAACTGTTTAGCGAATAGAAATCGATCTACATATCAAATATTGTTCACAAATCCTTGTTCACGTTCTAAATAATAAAAAGTATAGCGCATCGACTAATCATTTTATGGACATGAATCACAAATATGTTAAAACAAATTTCAAGAATTTCAAAATCGTTTAACACTTTTTATCATTTCTGCATCACATTGTTAACTTTCATACTGATGCACCGATGCCAAATCAGTGAATCTCAGCATCCATAGTCAATTCAACAAACTCGGTAGAAGTTCTGTGGACAAATGAGTCCAAATTTGACATACAGAAGAAGTTGACATTCAACAGAAGAACTTGTGTTAGATGGAAAAACAGGAGAGATGTTAGCAGACTGCCTCTACCCCAAACACACACACAGACACACACACACACACACACAGTCAAACATGTAGGTGTTTATGTAATGATGTTAAGGCAATCTAGTGATAGTAAAACCTGAACATCCCATTCCAGGTGTATTCTATTAGGTGTCCACATACAGTACACTACACAGACACATCTGTTTTTCAGGTTCCTCCCCAAACTCTTAGCACATGGTAGTATAGGATGCGGAAGCAATACATTTTTCCTTTCACTTGAACTAGGAGACCGAATCCTGCTCCTGCACGACGATGTCCCTCTGCACAACGCCATCTCCATGAACATATACTTTCCATTGGGTTCGAGTAGAAGATCTCCTGCTATACAGCCAAACTGAACACTTTTGGGATGAATGTGAACGCTGACTGCACCCCAGGCCTCCTCACCTCACCTACATCACTACCTCACTTTGCTAACACCCATGTAGCTGAATGAATCTCCCCAAACATCTTCCCAGAAAAATTTAGGTTATTTTAACAGGAAGTGGAGACCAAGGCTCGATCTACACAAATACGGATACATTTGGAAATTTCCTGTGTTCATTTACTTTCCAGTTCTATGAAATGTCGCAGCAACGACAAAAAAAAATCAGTCATCGGTTCCGAAAGTTTTTTACAGTCCACACTGCGACTGGGGAAAAAAAAAACCCGACGTTTTCGTATTGATCTTCTTTGGAGAGTGTTTTCAAAAAGCCACGTTTTCGTTGACTGAAAAAGCACGTAATCTAACGGTCAGGTATCCACAAATCTTTTGCTCATATAGTCGAACACAAACACGCACCCCTAACGAGTATTTACGACTTCCTATCAAATGCTGTAGCGCTGCTAATTTCACATCTTCGACTACGCAGCTCACTGAGCTCTGATTAAACTGAGAATCACGCGAGCGGGACGTGTCAGATTTATGTCTGCGCCCTGCTCCTGAGCTAATATATAATATTGGATTTGCGTTTTCCACGTTTGGAATCGCTCGTACATGAATGAAGATAAACTGCATGTAAAAATCTACCCTTTTTTCCCCTCTTTTCTGCAAAACCATAAGCATCCACACTCGCTGTCCTGGGCGTCAACCAGAAGCTCGTTATGGAACTATGATACACAGGGGACATTATTACCAGCGTACGTGCGAGTACATCCTTACCTGCTGTAGCTTTCCAAATCACGGTTTACTATAACGTGCTCAGACACCGAAATCAATACGGACTAATACGCTTGAAATGCGCACAAAGCAAAAACAGCACAGATGTATTTGGGAATATTTAAGATTCGGCCATATTTCAGTGATTTTTTTAAGTCTGTAAAATCTCACACACTTCTGTATGTTGCACTAACATCCTGCTTTTATATGCAAAAGTGCCACTCGAATTCGAAAAAGGAGGTTTCGAAAAACACTACGTATTCTCGCAACGTTTTTACGGCTGATACCCGACATCGTTAAAAAAAAAAAAAGTTAGAAAACGCAGGTGCAGCTTGTTACATTTATTTGCGCTTGTCAATCAGAGCTGGAGAAGGGAATTGCACGAACGTGACAGAGTAATACACGTGCACACCTCTGGGTCAAAATCTGATCTGCATACTTCTGCAAAAAAATTTATTATAATAATAAAATTAAATAAATAAAAACAAAAAAGAAAATGTTTCTTGGCGTGCAATTCCAATTTGCTCAAAAAAGTAATCGGGGCAGTCTTGGTGTGCTTGTGTTTATAGTTGTATGATAGCGAGAGAGATAAGCATAAACATGCATACACACATACATACACACACTTACAAATAGACAGACAGACAGACAGACAGCAAACACGAAATATACATAAACCTACAGAGATAAATAGATGGATGGATGGATGGATGGATGACTAAGTGAAAGACAGATGGCTGGACAAACAGACAGACAGATTAAAAGATAGCATGAAAGACGGACGGACAGACAGACAGATAGATCAGAAAAGTCATACACAAAATCTAATTATTTGCTCAATTAGATTTCAAATGAAAGCGAGTGTCTGAGAATAAAAAAGCGCACAAATGTTTATATTAATACAGTATGTGGGATAAGCATGGGTTACATCATCAAATATTATCAAAATACCCTTCTGAGAAACACATTATATACATATTTAATTCATTGTTTTATTTTACTTTTTATAATGGAATATAAAAGCCTTAGCAGGAGTGTGTACATCCTCCCTGTGTAGTGGTACACGTCTGAACCCCTAGAGTGAGGGTATTTAGTGCCGGGTTCTACTGGTCTACTTTTCCTCTCAGCGTGGAGCGTCACTACAAATTAAATACAAGCTTCATCTCTGATAAAAAAAAGTTCCCATGCAAACGGGAAAAGTCTCTTCCAGATAAACGCATCCTCCCCATTTACAGGGCTCAAGAGTTTACTGGAGGATTTGATGATGAATAAAATGATCTGATATAATTATATGCTTGGACCATCAGAGTCATCAGATATTGCATTGAAACATGAAGAAGGAAAAAATGTTGTGTATATATAGAATTTAGAACGTAACCCCCGCAGGTTCCGGGGGACCATTGTATATATAAAGAACAATAAAAAGACAGTGACTGATAGAGCGACTGATCAATAACGGATAACAGACCCTGTTGTCTGTTATGTCTCTGGTTTGTGTTTTGGAACAATATGCAGTTATCTGAAAGCCCACCTTTTTGAAGTTGCTCTGCTTGCTGGTGCCTCGTTCCGTGTTCTCGTTATGGAGGATGTCCAGATGAGTCTCTCGCTCCTTCAGCTTCAACGACTCGATCTCAGTCTTCAGCTCATTCAGCTGCTCCTGCAGGTGTTTGCTCTTCTCCATGTACTCCACCCTAAACACACCCAAAAATTTTATATATATAAATCACACAATCCAATAAAAAAACAGACGATAAAAATAAAACACTGCACATAGAAACATAAAAAATACTGTATATATACTGAATAAGATGCATCAAATACACGTATAGAGTACAGGCATACAGACAGACAGACGGACGGACAGATTGACAAGGCAAAACAGACAGACAGATAGGGCAGCAGAAAGAAAGACAAACAGACAGACAATCAAAAAGACAAGACAAACAGGCAGATAGAGCAACAGTCAGAAAGAGACATATAGAGCGACAGACAGATAAAGTGACAGAGGTAGATAGACAGAAAGATTTACAGGGAAAAAAAACCTAAGACAGATAGAGCAACAGATAGAGCAAGAGATAGACAGATGGATAGGCATATGAATAAATAGACAGACAGGCAGATAGACAGACAGACAAAGAAAGTAAATTTGTAGCAGCAGTATGCGTATTTATAATCTGCAGTAAAGCACACAAATCCAAAAAAAAAATACTTTAAGGCAAAGCAAAGTGAAATGGTTTAATATCTCAAAAGATGCTCAGCTTTTTTCCCGGATCGGAAGCCGAGGTACAGCTTGAGTTTTATCCGCAAACACCCAGGCTCTACTCACTTTTCCTTCTCGATCTCCATAGAGAGGCGTTTCATATCGGTGTCTTTGAAGTCGAAGCTCAGGTTCTCTGTGCTGAAGCTGAGGTCACGAGGGAGAGCGTTGGGCGAGAGAGCCGTAGCCTGGAACAAAGAAACGGTTACAGATAAAAGAACACGAATAAACAGACTTGAGCAAAGGTTGTGAAGGAAAAATGTTTATACATTAAACAGCAATTAAAAACGGTACGAACTCATGGATGGACAGAATCGAGACAAACAGAGAAACAGAAGTAAATTAACAATGCAAACTGCCGTTTTACTTAAACACTTAAACACAACACTACTCATTTCTAATCCACATTCTGAGTGCATTGATACTTGACTTTTTAATTTAATTAATTTTAAAAATTAGATGCTTGTGTGACTTTGAGACACTGCAGGAGGAAACCAGAAGCATTGCAGGTGGAGTTTTCCTGCTCTGCATTAGATTTATATTCAGAACCGCTAGTCAGAAAACGTCCACAATGAGTGAACGTGCTGATCGCGACTCTGGGCCGATTCTAAAGAGGAGTAAATATGTGACTGCTGGCGTTGCGGACCATTGGGACGTGTATTGGTGTTTGTGTGTAGCAGCCATTTCTTATCTGGTTGACTCGGGACTGATAAAGATGTGAAAGCACTACGGTTTCCAACGCAGACTTAGAATTTTGTTCAATGGCAATAGAAACACACACAGACAAACACACACACACACACACACACACACACACA
>JAAIIK010000015.1:9332323-9345654 GCA_014706435.1 Silurus glanis | reverse complement strand
TTATTAATCAATATTTTCAGATTTACTAATCAATATATTCAGATTTATTAATATATATAATATATATAATATATATAATATTTGGAGCCGAATGCAGTTTCTTTTTTACACTGCGAACAGTGTTTCAATGGGAACAACCGTGACACTGAAAATAAAGTTTTAATATTATGTCGCTCAACCCATACATCACTTACTTATTGAGTTATTATTACCCTGCGCTCATAAACTAACTATGGATAAATAAATAAAAATGTAAAAAAAGACAAATCTCAGATGAAAACAGCTTAATTCTACGTGGACAGATTTACTGAGAAAGCAAATTAAACGTCTGCAAATTTTACTTGAAGTCAACAACAGTTTCTAGTTAAAAGCGTGGAAAGGCGTCCATAGATGGAAGATATAAGTAAAAGATTCATTCATTAAAATCTATTCCGCGACGCCACTCTTCCACGTCTTGCCAGGGACAAAAAGGTATAAACATTAAACAACAATCGAAATCTTATTAGTGCCACCTAGTGTTGAGACTCGCCAACTACCTTACATCTGCATGAAATTGTGGTAAAGATCAAATATGTTTCGCGGCTCTAGGCAAATTATATTTGGTGTATGAGGGGCCAAAATGGCTTTTTTGATCGCAAAGGTTGCAGACCCCTGGTCTAGGAGATATCTTTTGTAGTTAGTGTTTCCGACAAATATTAAAAATCCCTGTGTTTTTTTGTTGTGTGCGATTTACAGAAAGAGTCCAGCTACAGCGTCCTGCTGCATTTAAAGTCTTAGACAACTGAAAGATAAAAAAGAAAAAAGAAAAAAAGAAACGAAGCACATCTTTCCCTTTCATCTCCAAAAGTCTCATGGAGCCAGCTCTGCACTTTGCTGAGGTTAACAGAAGCACAGAGGCCATGCATCTTCACAAGAAGAGACAGCGGCTTAGACAGGTGAAAGAAAAAAGAGGATGAACATGAGCTGGCGGATCGTAAAAGTTAGCCTTTAAGCCGGGGGAGATTTCAGCAGCGAGAGCAAACAAAGGAGAAATCCGTCACTCCAGACGAGATTTAAAATAAAAAGAGCCTGAGGAGTTGATGCTTGCCACACTGCTGTCATGCAAACCAGAATCGTTATGCTTGAAAGGCATCGCAACAAATCCGGCATGCTATTTTATTAACGTTGGTCTTTAACGTTAGCCACACAAAGATTTTTATGTCTCAACAGATGTGTGCAGATGATGTGAAGTTGCCCATGTGCTCTAGGATCGTATAAAGATTAAATCTAGGATCACTCGCAACGCTTCAACACGAACATAGAAACACATTTAGAAATTCGGTTAGCGATACGGATGTTGCGGTACGCGTGTTCGTACTGAGCCGCTACGGTGCAGGGTTTTCGGTTCAGAACACACGTATAGGATGCAAACCTTGTTTTGCGTGCAGAACATAGTTATAATCTAAGATAATATAAGTGGCGGACCGCAAGTTTGTTTAGCATCCGCCTCGCAATTTGAGTGCAGTGTCACTATTTTTTTTTTTTGCATTATTATTACATTCGAAAACATACACAACAATGCCGGGGGTATAAAAATGAAAGTAGAGTTAGCACAGTGTCACTGTGGCTACTCGCTCCGTGCTGGAAATACGATTTGTAGTACGTCGTAAAACTCCGAATTTGTTTTGCGAAGGCGCAAAGTCGCAGCCACTTCAGGCCATCGCCAACGGCATGGAATCTTTTAGACTTTCTGACCGCACTGTATATATAAATCTAAATATACAAATCTAGGGTGAAATGGTAAAAATGGTAACCGCACGGTACTGGGTTTTCTTTTTGTTTTAGTTTGAAATGATCCCAAACTTTGGAAACTTTCTGTTTTCTTGGGTTCCTCCATTTCTCATTCTGCAGCGTCTCCTGTGTTACCAGTCCAGAGCGCGCTAGAGCTTAGCGTCAGTAATAATGGTCCGTGGGGAAACACAGTGGTCTGTGTTTAGGTAAATGGACTAAACTAATTTTGTAATCGAATTACTGGAGTTACTTAAAGAATCGTTTGTGGAACGTTTGGGTTTTTGCGATATACTCAATGTGAAATTGTTAAAAATGACGGTATTATCGCAGTCTGTGTCCAACATCGATTGGCTAAAAGGACCAAAACCTTCTGCTGTTGTATCCCATCCGCCTCAAACCTGATCCATCACGATTGTACAGAGTGGTGATTTGAGCCTGCAGCCTTCCTGTCAACCCCTTCTCCTCTGACCTCGCTCATCAACAATGCATTTCTCCCTGCGGGTTTGTCTTTTTTTTTTTTTTTTTTTGGCACCAACTTGTTGAAATGTTAGTGTCTTTACAGCTCAACCTTTGCTGTCTACTCAAAATCCAGTCGTACAGCGTACCCTGTAACCGGAGCTGAACCAGTCAGCATGACTGCTCTGATTGGAAGTCATTTGTTCCAGAGAAGTTCTGTGAGGGAGTTGATTCGAGATGGAAGGATTATAATCTCTGAGTGTGACAAGTTTTATACTGGGCAATTTTTTTTCGGTGTGGTGGTGGATTTAAGGAATGGGTAAGAGAAAAACGTCCATGAAAGTTGATTATATCTAGTATCTGTCAAGGGATTAGGCTGTAAATCCACTACAACTCTCCTGAGGGTAAAGTGCTTAATGAATACAGACGAAGGAATAAATGAATGTAAACTTCTCTTCAATTGGAGACCACCCTGTGCAGCTGGGGATGGTTCCATATCAACAGCCTAAAGATCCTTGAAATTACTGAGCGACATAAGAACTTTTTCAGATGGTTTTGTACCGTAATTAATATCAACAGTCTACTACACTGGTTGCATTTAAATGTAATGAATGGATATTCGGTGCCACCCAGATGAGGATGGGTTCCCTTTTGAGCTCGGTTCCTCTCAAGGTTTTTTTCCTCGCTGAGTTTTTTCTCGCCACTCATTAGGGCTAAAATTACAATGATCAGGAACAAACTAAGACGTTCTTTTATTACTGCTGTATCTGCGTAAAACTGCTTTGTCCATCATTAAAAGCTCTCTACAAATGAAAATGAATTGAATTGAAAGAATGAATGAATGATTGAGATAAAAATGTAATCACCCAGTAAAACTCATTGTCATTCAAACACTATCCAAATAGAGATCCATCACATCCAAACAGCACCAAGTTATAAATCCTCACTGTGAAGCGTGGCCCTACCTTCAGGCCTTCGTTTAACAACAAACTACACTGTTATTGGCATCGTTTCTTTACTCTCGTTTAGTCTGAACTTTATCTGCTAGGCTGTGACATTCTCACTGCAGTGGTCTAATGATCTACTCACCTGCAGAAAGAAAAGGTGTTGCGTGATGTCCTGGACAAGCTCCTCTTCTACGTTTTCTGGGTAAAACTTCGCCAGGAAGTTCAGCACAATAGGGTCCTCTTTAGGAACATCCTGGTCTAAAACCTTGCCAAAGTTAGAAATAAAAATATAAATATATATAAAACTCAGGAAAAAAAAAAATCAGGAAACCATTTTCCAGAAACAAATTACAACGAGATCCTGGCAGGCAGGCTGAATGCTTCACTGCTCTACACCACATGATGTCAATTATGCTAACAATGATTTATTACCTTCTTATCCATCTTCAGCCACGCCACTGTGTCTTTGACCGTGTACTGGAGGCCAAAGAACCACGTTTCCCGGAGTGCTAATGTCCTGCATGCCAGCTCAAACAAGTCCTTACCTTTCCACTTCACCTACACAGCAAAAAAAAAAAAAAAAGAACAAACCTGAGAACTTCATCAGAGGACAGAATGGATAACAATTTCCTGAAGAACATTTTGGTGAAGAACAAAACTGGAGAACATTGTAGTGAAGAACTCAATGGAGAACTTTTTATTGTAGGCTAGAATGAACATTTTATTGGTAAAAAGAATCATTCGATGTTTTTTTCTTTGCTTACCTGAAGAGAGAACATTTTACTGAAGATCATTTTAATGGAGAACAGAAAAGAGAACATTGTACCAAAGAACCGAACGATAAACATTTGATTGGAGAACAAAATAAGGAACAATTAATTGGAGAAGAAAATGGAGAACAGAATAAAAGACAATTGACTGGAGAACAGAATAAGCAACATTTTTTTTTTTTGGAGAACAAAATCGAGAACATCTGATTGAAGAACAGAATAAAAAAAAAGTTTTACTTGAGAAAAGAATAAAGAACATTTTAGAGAACATTCTAAAAAACAGAATAAGTAAAATTTGGATTAAAGAACAAAATAAACCAGATTTAATTGGAGAACAGAAAAGGAACAATTAATTGGAGAACAAAATGGTGAACATTTGATTGGAGAAAGGAATATGCAACAATTGACTGGAGAACATTACACTGAAGAAGAAGAAAATAAGGAATGTTTTTTAAATGAAAAACAAAATGGAGGACAGAATATAAAACATTTGGTTTGAGGACAGACCACAGAACCTTAGTTTGAAGAACAGAATAAAGAACAATTGACTGGAGAACAGAATGGAGAACATTACACTGAAGAAGAAATTAAGGAATATTTTTCTGAGAACAAAACAGACATTTTGAATGGAAAACAGAATGGAAAACATCTGGTTTGAGGACAGACCACAGAACCTTAGTTTGAAGAACAGAATAAAGAACATTTGACCAGGGAATAGAATAAGAAACGTTTGAACAGAATGGACAAGATTTTAAAAGAGGACTGAACAGAGACCATTTTTTTGAAGGACACAATGAAGCCCGTTATATTGAAGAACACAATGGAGAGCGACAATCCAAATATTCAGCAGTGAAGTAATAAAAACGGCATTCTCTCGCTTGTTTTGTATTTTTCTTACCATTATTTGTTCAGATCTCGTGTTTTATTTCATATTTCTTCACTCTTTACTCATGACTTTGGATCTACTTCTCTTCATTTGGGATGTTTTCACTGTTGGTAACCTCTGTAAACACTTTTATCCTCTTTTGCTCAATATTTATTTTTTTTTAAGAATTTTATGAAAGTTATCAGTAAACTGTTTTCCTGCTCACAGCAACCGCTTTCAGCGTCTCGTGCTTTAAATCAGGATCAGCACAGGAAGTGTGTGTTGACAGTTTTGAGTCGTTAACCAGCTTAATGAGGCGCTTTCAAATTAATTGAATCGCGTTTGGAGCTCGTCAATAAAGACAACGTGTCTTCGATTCAAGTAAACACCATTAAATAAACGTGGACTTTGTAAATAAGCCGTAAAAAACAAGACTTCTTTTTTTTTTTTTTTTTTTTTTTTTTTTTTATAAACGCAAACCAAAAGGGTGTACTAACTTTTGTACCCGAGTTGTGGTTGGACTGAGATGCGAATAATTCAAGCCAAAGTTTATTTGGTATATGACAGAAAAAAACGAGACTGTTTTCTGAGGAGAACAAAACATCGGCATGGGACGGACCCGAGCTAATTTATGGTAATTCAGCAATTCAATATATGATGCAGCTTCAGGAGAACAAACAAACAAACAAACAAACGAATGCTGAGGTAAAAAAAAGAACTGATTTCAGCAGCTACCTACAAATGTGTACTAAATCAAAAAGTTACATGTATTGATGCTAATTGAGAACCTAATTAATTGGTTTAACTTTATATTATGAGGTACTAAAAGACTGAAATAATCAGTGTTGGACAGTAACGAAGTAAATGTAATTAGTTACTGTATTTACCGTAATTTCCGGACTATTAAGCGTACCCAAATATAAGCCGCACCCACTGAATTTGACAAAGATTTTTATTTTGAACATAAATAAGCCGCACCTGTCTATAAGCCGCAGGTGTCTACACTGAAACTAATGTACTTTACACAGGCTTTAAGTGTGGCTCCTTTAAGAGTAGAGCGGTATTTTGGGAATAGCCTGCCGCCGCATTTTTCCGCTATTACTGCATGTGTGCAAGACAGAGGAATATGTCCTTATTATTTTCTGATGCTCATTTCTAAGTTTCTTTGACTAACCCGTAACACTGTTGCCAAGAAAAATAAAAAAGCAAGAGTTTTGGAAACCTGTCTGTGCTTATATGATTTCTGTTGCAACTGGAGTTAGTGAGTGAGCGGCAGGTCAAACGTCAGAGGAACATCATCCATATTTATGATGTGGTGCAGCCTGATTCAGTGGGAGCGCACCTGATTTAACATAAAGAGTTTCATTGGTTCACCTGAACCCGTTCCGCAATTTCATTGGTCTAATGTTATGGGGCTCAGTTTTTTGGCTTGAAGTTTGTGAAACCAGGAAAAACCCAGGAAAAATCCATAAATTAGCCGCTTCGTTGTTTAAGCCGCGGGGTTCAAAGCGTGGGAAAAAAAGTAGCGGCTTATAGTCCGGAAAATACGGTAAGTAGCTTTTTCACATATCTGTACTTCACTGAAGTATTTCTGTTTGGGGAGACTTTTACTTCACTACATTTCAAAGTGAAATCTCGTACTTCTTACTATTATTTCTTTGTGAAATCAGTCCACCAATCCACCAATCAGGGTCGGGCACGTGCTCCGTTTTGAACGCGTTTTGATCGGCGCTTGTTGTATCTACTGATCACCAACATACAGTTCAGCATCAGTTCAACAGCAAGCAAAACATTTAGAGAGGAATAAATGATGAAGAAACTCCAGACTCGAACTCGCCACATCACACGTGATCTCATTGACACGTTTTTTTTTTTAAGTAGTTGAAAAGGTTTTGGGCTCATGATCATTGAAATAGAAATCATTCAGTGTTTAACTAATTAATATCATTCTATTAACAGATCAGTGTGCTGAGAGTCACATTTGAGTCTTTTCACATAAACTGGGTTGATTAAGTAAAAGGTCTTGTAATAAAAATTATAATAGGAACATTATAGTTATAATAAATCATACTTAAGTGCATTTGAAGGCAAATACTTTTGTACTTTTACTCAAGTGAAAGTTTAAAGGGATCTTTTACTTTTACTGGAGTGATATTTTACCGAGCGCATCACTACTTGAGCTGTAACGATTCTTCGATTACTTTAGTAATTCGATTAAAAAAATTCTTCATGGAGTCAAATTCATTTTTGCTTCGTTTAGTCCATTTAACTAAACACGGAGCACTGTGTTTCCCCACGGACCATTACTACCGACACACCGCCCGCTAAACTCTGGAGCGCTCTGGACAGGTAACACAAAAGATGCTGCAGAAAGAGAGATGGAGGAACAGAGAGAAAACAGCGAGGGGAAGCGGAGAAGATTCAAACCAAAGAAAATATAATTTCAAACTTGAACATAAAGAAAACCCTGTACCGTGCGGTTTTTAAAGTCATTTGAAATGGATTTGTATATTTTTATTTATATACAGTGCGGTCGAAAAGTACAGCAGAGTAGCGGAGCGCGTTTGTAAAGCCGGCGATAAATACATGGATTCAGTGCGTGGAAAACTTCTAACAGCTTTCCGGAGACAAGAAAAACCACCTACTGAGATTTAATACATAAATACATGTGTGAGGATAATAAGAGTTTCATTAAACTAATAGTTTCCCATAACCTACTTTACGTGTCCGCTGCAGAGGGAATTTTTGAATGAACTTTATTTGTATTTTGATGTAATTTGGCAATTAAATGCACTAAATTGGTTTAGTTTTCACCGATATTCTTTTATGCAAATTTCAGCAATAAAAATTTTATTTTTTCTATGAAGAAAAATAAAATTACTTGTTAATTTTAAGAGACCCGTCTTACTTTCTCTTGTATGTTTACTATCGCTCTTTAATGAAGAAATGTACTTCTTATCCGATTATTCTTCGATTAATCAATGGAATAACCGCTAAAATTCTCGAATTACTAAAATAATCGATAGCAGCAGCGCTAATCTCTACGTTAACTCAACTTTATGTACTTTGTCCACCATTGAAAATGCTCAATTCATTTCCAGGATAACGATAAACAGATGATTAAGGCAATTGTACGAGACATTTGTCCCCACTACTTAGTAATGTGTGGTACAACTGACTTTTTTTCAGCCATATGTGGTCCTTTCCCAAACAGTAACCACAATGCTGGAGGCCCACATTGGGTAGTTGCATGAAATAGTGAAATAGCGAATAGTGTATATAAATATCTGAAGTTGCTGACTTGCTTTTGTTCCAGGTCCTGCATCAACAAACCCGGGGAAGGTATTAAGCGTGTCAGGATTTCACGTGTGTATATGTACACAGCTAGCTTTTTCCTACCTGGACGAAGAGAATATTTAGTAGCTACTGTACTAATGAGGACTAAAAGCTACGTCTTTGTGGACATTAGTGTAGATGGATTTGAGTTAAGTGCTTGAGCCTCAATGCATGAAAAAAAAAAAAGAATCGACTTCATTAAAAACTGCAGCGTCAGGATCTACTCAAGGTGCGTTTCCATCTGGCCTAATGTTTACGGATTGGCGATGCGCCGTTTCCGCGTTTGTCCCGATAAGCGTGCTCGTGTTCCCTTCTCCAGGTGCTAATGAGGCGGCAAGGACACATACGATCCTAAGAAGGATCGGAATGGTTCATCACATGCAAAAGGACGAAAATACGGCGACGCCTGACTTTTCCAGCCGTATGTGGTTCTTCGTCAAACTGTTACCACGAAGTTGGAGCCACACGATTGTATAAAATGGATGTGATAGCATGAATATTAAAGGGTGACAGATTCATAGATTTTGCCGATTAATCGGCACCGATAGTTGATTGCTATTAATCCATACCAATAGTTTTTCCGGGTTGCAATATTCAGTACGATAGCGGCCCCTAGAGGCAAATCACTGATGCCATACACTGTTTGTTAGAAGCCATTTTTCTTTATTTTGGATGAAACTGTTTTCAGTGTGTTACTTTTAGTTTCGGCTTTTATCATTTTATCGTTTTTGTAATACATTTTAGTACATTTAACATGCATGGTTATGTATGTTTTTTTTTTTTTTTATTCAGTACATATTTTAAAAACAATCGGTTATCGGCAAGTACGATCCAACCTAACTATCTGTATCGTTCATACAGAAAAGCCTTCATCATCCCCCCCGAACCAGAGTCCCATGCAGTGTTGCTCACGGTCACTGTAATTAAAATCCCATTACGCGACTTCAGCCTGCGTCTCCACGCAAACACGTCGTGCAACGTTCCTGCAGTGTTTGGGGAAATCACAGAAATCACACGTCCAGAACCATGTCATTTATTCTCTCTGGTTTCAGGGCAGAGCTCCACACTCCACTCTGCACTCTCCACATGATCGTCTTAATCACAGCCCTGCGGTTGCTATTAGCTCAGCAGATGTTTCCATCACCCTGAACCGTCAAAAAAAATAAAATAAATATTTCCACCATGGCCCCTGGCTCCAACCCAGCATGGAAAAATATAGATTACAGATAAGAATGTGTACATTTAATAAGTGTTCTTGCTTGAAAGCAGACTGGTAAACAGTAACCCACGAGTGTATGCAGCAAAAGAGGGGGAAAAAAAAGGAAGTGAAGGAGCACTACATCCTAAAGACATGCTGCCCCCTAGTGGGGCACCTTAAAAGATGCAGAACGCACTGCAGAGTCATAAATCATTCAATGAGGAAATTTAAATGTGTGTGCAAATTGTTCCAGCCTGTACTATAAATTACACCAAACTAGAACTTTGGAAATAAAACTGCATTAGATCGAAAACATGACTCCGTCATCTGCATATTTTTTTATTTCATTTAAAATAAATAAAAAGAAACATGGCGACTAAGTTGAATATAACTTTTGGTATATTTTATCCCAGTTTGTGTGCGTCAACACCTTTCAGGATTCAGAATACAACAGCACTGTAGTACAAAGCGTTGCGATCATCCCTACACATCTCATTCCATTGCGAGTTTTATCCTGCATATAACTGTGGTAAATATGATAAATAAAAAAAAATCTTAAATCTTGAATCCATAGCGCTAGCATTAGCTGCTAGCTACTTCCAGATGCTAGCGCTATGGATTCTTTAGTGTTTTATGTCCAACTTCGAAAATTTCTCTTCACAATTCCACATATCGAGGGAGTGAATGAATGAAGGATGGAAGGAATAAATATATTTGTTTTTATTTGTAGAACATTTATGTAGATCATATCTTTAGAAAATGAAATATTAATGTAAAAACACACACACACACACACACACACACACACACAATTGTATTTGTGCCAATGTAATTGCTTACTCAATTTAATCAATGTAATTAAGTCTATTGCATTAATTTGATTTATTCTATTTTTATCAAATATAAAAAAGAATATGATTTTAATTATATGACAAAGCAGCCATTTTATTAAAAATGTAAACAGTTCAAATGTTAATGATCACAAATGTTAATATAATTATAAAAGCAATTCTATGTTTTGCATTTCTTCCCCCCAATCGTACCGAAATTAAACCCTGTGACTTAAAAACCCGGGAACGTACCGAACCGTGAATTTATTGTACCATTACACCCCTAATATACATATGATTATATAATGTGCAAGCTTGCGATAAGCCTACAGGATTTATTTCTGTTTAAGAATCTGTTATTTCCATTAAACATTTTCGGACAATCTCCTGTTACTCGAGTACCTACAGAGTAGCATTGTGTCTGTTATATCTCTGAATGGTCTATAGTTTGATATGATTTATAAAAGAAAGTTCCAGCTTTACGCTCCTCTCTGAAAACAGCCGAGCTCCAGGAGGCGTGGCTGTGGGCGGAGCTTAAGAGTCGCAAGCTGTGACACTGCTACAAATAAAAACAGGAACCAAAACTTGAATGGACTCTCAATCAGATCTGATACATGTCTGATCCAGGAATCGGATCCCGAGTCTGAAACCGAACGCTAAGAACAGCAACAAGGACTACAGCAGGACGTGTCTACAGGGTTAGTAGTGAACAAGGTTCTCCTTCCCCCACGTCCAAAAGCACACTTCTTTGGAGCTGTTCTTCTCAAGCGAGTGCTGTGAAGCGCTAACGACTTCCACAACCGAATGAAGCACGGTGATGGGTGTGCTCTTGCTCACGCTCTGGTTGCAGAAAAGCCCATATGAGGAATTCTGCCCTAGATGATGTCATGAAGGAAAAAACTTTCCAAAACGTATATGAAGGCAGAAGGGGTGTGTCTGGCACAGAAACACTCCGCCATACTGTACGCCAAATTGGTTTCTTTGAAGTGTCAATAACCCAGAATGTATGAAATAGCATTAGACCTTACCTTTAAACAAACAAACACACACACACACACACACAACCTTTTTATTTTAAAACCCACAGGATGTATTTCAAATTAATGAGCTGAACCAAACAGCAGCGTCCACCATGTTGAAACAAGAGCGTGTGTGTGTGTGTGTGTGTGTGTGTTTAAAGGTGAGGTCTAATGCTATTTCATACATTCTGTGTGTGTGCGTGTACACACATGTGATCGTATCAGAAGGAATGTTCAAGGACCTTTCACCTCAAAACGAAAATGCTAGCTTTCCAGTTTTCAAAGCGAGTTACATTGTTGACGAGAGAATGAAGGACATGAGGAGCGATGGACAGACGGACAGGGTCAAGAGAAACAATATACGTAGGCCCCATCCTCCATCTGTTTCCCATTCATTCGGGGGAAACGAGAGAAAAATTCAGGAACGTGTAGACGAGGTCACATGTTGTGTGTAAATAATAGGCAGCACACGGGCACCTGCTCGTCCCTGCAGCTCAAACACACGTCCTGAGTCGATAAGAAATAAACAAAGAGACAGAGCTGGAGAAGTCTGGGTTCAGGAGATTTCAGATCTCACACGTATGGAGATTTTTAAAATTTGCAAAGAAATAAATGGAGAGGGGACTTAAGTTTCCTACAAAACTGTAGATGCTGTGCAACAAAGACAAAAAATTTATTGCTAAATTCTATATTGGGTTTTAACCAAATCCTCCACGTTTCATTCGAACGATTCCTGCCGTGTTCAGGAAGCTCCGCCCACAAAGCTCTACGGTATGAACCAGTAGAGTGGATAGCAACTGAATGACAGCGAAATCACTTAATGCAATTTTTTCATGTCTTACAAACTTATTTGTACCGTATTTTTCGGACTATAAGCCGCTACTTTTTTCCCACGTTTTGAACCCCGCGGCTTAAACAACGAAGCGGCTTATTTATGAATTTTTCCTGGGTTTTTCCCGGTTTCACAAACTTAAAGCCAAAAAACTGAGCCCCGTAACATTAGACCAATGAAATTTCCGAACAGAAACGAAAAAACGCACTTAACCTGTGTTCTGAGCTGCACGGCATCGGGAGAAAAAACTTCCATCGGGTGATTTTTAAACGCACGACGATGCCAAAAGATAAACTCCCGAGAGAAATAGTTGTGAAAGGAAGGAGGAAGAGAGTGAACAATGACTTACTTGGTCGGCTACTGTTTAGATACAAGTCGTTGTAACGCGTCAGGGTGAAGGGAGAGCTCGCTAACTTCAGTTGCAACAGAAATCATATAAGCACAGACAGCTTTCCAAAACTCGTGCTTTTTTATTTTTCTTGGCAACAGCGTTACGGGTTAGTCAAAGAAACTTAGAAATCAGCATCAGAAAATAATAAACACATAATCCTCGTCTTGAACACACGCAGTAATACCGGTAAAATGCAGTGGCATGCTATTCCCAAAATACCGCTATGCTCCTAAAGGAAGCGCAACATATTTCACCCGTTACACCGTGTGTAACGTGTCTTTCGTTAAAACCTGTGTAAAGTACATTAGTGTAGACACCTGCGGCTTATAGACAGGTGCGGCTTATTCATGTTAAAAATAAAAATATTTGTAAAATTCAGTGGGTGCGGCTTATAGATGGGTGCGCTTAATAGTCCAGAAATTACGGTAGTTGTAAGTGAAATAAATCAACTAATGCATGTTTGAGTTGGGACTAAGACACACTTCCGCCAGACAGAGTGCGAGAATCAAGATGGCAGCCTGCATGCCAAAGATCCTTATCTGAAAAAACACCGTCCAACTATCTTCATTTTCACCTTCAAACTTCTAACAGCAATAGCAACTGATAGACAATATAGACCACTTAAATATTAACTCATGGACATCTCCAATAATAACTCATGATTCCGAAGGCTGTGAGTTCAAATCCTAGCCACACCAAGTTGTCACTTCTGGGACCCTGAGCAAGGCCCTTAACCCCATATCTGATCAGCTGTATGAATGTGATAATTGTAAGTGGCCCTGGTTAAGGGGATCTACCAAGGGACAATTCCTGTAGTAACTCATGTACAAGATATATATACTTCCAAATGTAACTTATTACAACATGGGAACTTTAATTAGTAACTAATAAACAACATGGGCACTTTAATTAGTAAC
>JAAIIK010000015.1:9315895-9326721 GCA_014706435.1 Silurus glanis | reverse complement strand
TCTCTCTCTCTCTCTCTCTCTCTCTCTCTCTCTCTCTCTCTCTCTTTGATTTTCTTTCGGCCCCTTTTTCTTTCTTTCTATTTGATTTCTTTCTTTTTCTTTTCCCTTTCTTTCCATTTTAATGAGTTCTTTTCTCTCTTCTATGCATAAATGTAGTACCAAAACTGTGTATGCATTCCTTCCTGATTACTGACTACTACTACTTTTTTTTTTTTTTGGAGTCATTTAGTTTATTCGATTAGAAATAAAATGTTGCATGTTTATTTAATAAGAATCTCCACAAACACAATTAAAAATCTATAGGAACATCTTCCAGAAGAGCGGAAGGAACTATAAGAGCAAATTGGTACTAAATGTGGAGCGCAAAAACCACATCCCGTACTTATTACCAGGTGTCCGCAAACTTTTGACAATATTGTATATAGTATTGTGTGTAAACTCAGCAGAACTTCAACTTTTTCTAGGGAATGATGTACATTTTTAAAAGAAAGAATGAAATCTTTACTACATGCAAACTCTCATGGTGTTGGTTCTCAGGTGGCCTCGGCTACAGAGACTTTATCGGTCGAACGAATCCTACGACTGGCAGCAGGAATTCCGGACCAGACTCAGGGTTTGTCTTCAGATCCAACGCACCGTCCTGTCCATCTCCAAGAGATTCTTCGCTGAAGTCGTAAGTCATATTTATAAGCCGGTGCTATTTAGGCACAACCTTTCATTGCAGATTTGAGTATACAGTCCAAATATTTATTCATGGGTGGATAACATAACACGTGGGCCAAACGTGTAAACAGTACAACACGTTCTGTTCACAAGAAAGTACTTTATGTATCTACGTTTACACACCATCAATTTCAAAATGGTCTCCTTGTGCCATTCGCTCCGGATCTCCGCAGTGGTCTTTCTCTCGGTATTACTTCTTTCTTTCTTACCATCTTTCATTCTTTTTTTCCATTCTTTTTTTATCATTCTTTTTTTTCTTTTTTTTTTCCTTGATTTCTTTCGTTCCATTTTCTTTTTTTCTTTTTTTTGCCTGACCTTTTTTTCTTTCTTTCTTTCTTTCTTTCTTTCTTTCTTTCTTTCTTTCTTTCTTTCTTTCTTTCTTTCTTTCCTTCTTTTTTCTTTTTTTTGCCTGACCTTCTTTCTTTCTTTTCTTTTTTTTCTTGATTTCTTTCGTTCCATTTTCTTTTTTTCTTTTTTTGCCCGACCTTCTTTCTTTCTTTCTTTCTTTCTTTCTTTTTTCTTTTTTTTGCCTGACCTTCTTTCTTTCTTTCTTTCTTACCTCTTTTTCTCTTTTTTTCTTACCTCTTTTTTTCTTACCCCTTTTTCTCTCCCTTTCTTTTTTCATTTTCTCTCTCTTCCTTTCTTTCTTTTTTTCGGTATTTTCTATCTTTCTTTCTTTCTCCCCCCCGACCTTTGAGCCGGGAAGAGGGTGAAGTCCGAGGGAGTCAAATCTGGCGAGTACGGTGAGATCGTGTTGTCATTGTCATGATGCGATCGCAGACGTGATAACGTACGTGGTCAGAATAGCACCAGTTGCACAGTTCCCGTTGTTCACAAGAAGGTCGGTGCTCCCTGTGACTGTGTGTGCAGCCTCGTGCTGCCATCTGGTGTTGTGTTTGTTGTGATACATAACTATCCTCGAAACCTATTGATGCCACCTCGTATAAGCTGTTTGTGTAGCAATTACGCCACAAGGTCAGTGACGTCATCATTCTTCTAAATCCTCCCCGGACGTCCAAAACACGTCCCTTGGTTTGGTTAATCACGTTTTATTGGCTAATTGCTGTCATGGTGAGAAACACGATGAGCCAATCAGGATCCTGTTTTTCAGATTCTACTACAATATATAGACAAAAGTATTGGGACACCTGTCGTTTCTAGCCGTATGCGGTTCTTTCCCAAACTGTTACCAGTAGATGGACAAATAATTTATATAGAATGTCCACGTCTTCGAAAACGCATATTTTTTTCTTTCTTCGTTTCGGCCTGTCAGTTATGCTGAGGCTTTTAAAAAATTTTTTTTTTTTTAAAGTCATGTGGCATTGACGTGACGTTTCAAAGAGCAAAAAAAGTAAATACATGGCGGACGGAAATGACGCAGGTCGGAGCGTCTTGCGTTTTGTGGAAGAGCGGTTTTTGATACACGATTGAAAATGAAAGGGTTGACGCGATTTCAAATGTATCCGGATTCAGACGTAGTGTAGACGTGGCTTTGATCTAGCACCTTCTAAACCTGTTCCAGCATGGCAGTGTCCCTGTACACAAAGCCAGCTCCGTGAAGGTATGGTTTCCACGGGTTCGAGTGGAAGATCTCCTGCTATGGAGCTCTGACATCAACTCTATTGAAATGAATGTAAATGCTGACTGCACCCCAATCTCACACAAAACTCCACAAACACACTCCAAAATCTAGAGGAACATCTCTCCAGGCAGAGTGGATGTTATTATAAGAGCAAATGGGGACTAAATGTGGAATGGGATGTTCATGAAACTGTCATTAAGAGTTTTTTTATTAGTAATTTATGGAAATATTGATGAGGTTGACGTTGGATTGAAGATATAAATCGATGAGTAAGCATTTTTTAAGTCCTAATGCAAGCATATGTGGATCTTAGCCTTGCGTTGGTCAGGTTCTGGGTGACAGCTTTACAGAAATCGAGTCTCTCGGGGCGCCTGAACACTTCTGTGAAGACGAGCTCCTGTCCATCCTCAACTCAGACAGAAGGTCAGAATTTTTGTTCTCAAACCTGACTTTTTATTTATTTATTAATATTTTTCATGTCCAGAGTGTTTGTTACAGCTTGTTTACTCTTTTCTTTCCTTCAGGAAGAGTCTGACTCTTAAGTACTACGCAAAGAAAATTCTTTACTTCCTTCGGCAACAGAACATCCTGAGGAGCCTGAAGGGCTTTCTGGAGAGGCCTCCAGAGCAGCAGGAGGCCCTGGAAGGTCAGAATCGCATCACGGTATTTTGCACATCTGAGCGAAGATATTTAGCTTTGGGTGTCGAATCCAAACCAGGCACTGATTCCGGGCACTTTGGAGAAACAGACATTGTTTAACAAATTTTTTTTTTTTTTTTTTTTTTTCCCATGCAATTTTCCCACAAACAAAATGAATTTCACATGAAAACCTACACATGGCTTGCTGTTGAAGGTGCGGTATTGGTGGATCAGTATTGTAATCCCCTGGCTGATTTCACCCTTGAGAGCATTTCTGCCCAGCTGGAGGACATCAGGGAGAAAGTGAAGAAGTATCTCCGAGTGAAAAACCCTTCTCATCCCAGCCTGAGATCAGCCCAAGGTAATATCGATTTCTTTCTCTCCTTTTTACCTCTTACTTTCTTTCTTACCTCTTTCTTTCTTGTTTCCTTTTGCTTTCTTTCTTTCTTACCTCTTTCTCTCCTTTTTACCTCATTCTTTCTTTATTTTTCCATTTTCTTTTTTTCTTTTATTCTCACATTCTTTCTTTCTCTCTTACCTCTTTCTCTCCTTTTTACCTATTTTGTTTGTTTTTTTCTTACCTCTTTCTCTCCTTTTTTTTTTACCTCTTACTTTCTTTCTCACCTCTTTCTTTCTTGTTTCCTTTTGCTTTCTTTCTTTCTTACCTTCTTCTCTCCTTTTTACCTCATTCTTTCTTTTTTTTTCCATTTTCTTTTTTTCTTACTTTCTCTCCTCTTTTACCTCTTACTTGTTCTTACTTGTACTCTTACCTCTTTCTTTCTTGTTTCCTACCTCTTACTTTCTCTCTCACCTCTTTCTCTCCTTTTTACCTCTTTCTTTCTTGTATCTTACCTCTATGTTCTCTAGAAGAGAAAAAAAATGTTCTTCTTGGTGATCTGCCGCCAAACGTTCATGAGAACACAGCGTGTCCATGCAGAGCAGTATTGGGCAAACAGATGAACGCTGAGAGAACCCTCACTCCATACATTTACATTTATGACAGACGCCCATATCCAGAGTGACCTACAACCATGCTCAAGGACCAGCAGTGGCAGCGGCTTGGTGTGCTGGAATCTCAACTTGTGACCTTCTGATCCAAAGTCCAATGCCTTAACCAGTGTTGGGGGTAACGCGTTACAAGTAACGTGCGTTACGTAATAATATTAATTTTCTGGAGTAACGAGTAAAGTAGCGCGTTACTTTATAAATTTACACACTAATGTCTGAGTTACTTTTTTTTAAAAAGTAATGCGAGTTACTTTTCAGTGAAATTATTTTGCAAAAAAATAAATAAATAAATACTGAATTAAAATGAACGTAGTCACGTAGAATCGCGCACTCATACGTGCGAGCAGCGGGAACAGAAGCTGGTCAGAAGCGGAGATGGCAGGCCAGAACATTACATTACTGCGATGGAAGGCATATAAGGAAATGGAGACAGAACTAAAGAAAACTTTTGCCGACTTGGAATATGTTTCCACCACTGCAGATCTATAGACTGCTCAGAATAAAAGTTACTGTCCATAAAAAGTAACTAAGTAACGTAATTAGTTACTTTTTTGGGGAGTAACTCAATATTGTAATGCATTACTTTTAAAAGTAACGTTGCCCAACACTGGCCTTAACCTTCTCAAGAACCCTGGGGTTACACTTGTCGGCTCTTAGCCAGGTATTGACCCAGTGTTGATTATATTGCAGGGTTTCCAGGGTATTTTGGGGTCTTAAATTCACTGTTCTTGGTCTTAAATCATTTTAAAACAGGTCTTAGATTTCTAATGTCTATGTAATACCTCTAATGCTCATTGAAATGCTCCTGCAGCACTTCAGGGGGTTTTACTTTCACTGGTCCAAATATAATTCGCTGTATTACGACTACAAATGAGACCAACGTGCAACAGCCAATCAGCTTCCTGTTGTTGGTGTGAATCTCTCTCGGATTGTACCACAGACAGAAAATGGATTTTACTTGAATTTAGGGCTCGGTTAAGGCCGGTTATTTGTGTGTTTTTGATGGGATCCAGGTCTTAAATTTCATTCATAATGCTCTAAAAAAAAATTTGACTTGGTGAAACCTGGAGAAACCCTGTATTGAGTATTGAGTAGATTGGTAGCTCTGTGATTTTAAGATGTTTGATGTTCTGCCCGAAAGGCCACAAGTTCAAATCCCAGCACCACCACGCTTTCACTTTTGGGCCCTTAAAGGAACTCAACCGGATATGAGATGTAAATGTATATAAAAGAATAAACGAGAACCTTTTAAATGCTTTTCATGGACATGTTTTAAACATAAGTGAAGATGAATCACACGAATCACATGACTTTCTTTTCCTCCAAAAAATGATAAATACCTCCAAAAGAAAAAGAAAAACCTGCTCTTGTTCCGAAATGTCCTCGTGTATTTGTAGGCGAGTGTGTAGTAGTGCGAGAGTTCGAGCTTCAGCGCCAGGTCCTCAGCGCCCTCAACGCGGTTCTCTACGAACAGCTGCAGTTTAAAGGCAACGAATGCGACTACTACAACCCGATGAACTCGTACACACACCAGGTACGTCAGCGCTCTTTATTTGAAACCTCTGCTAGACTTCAGGATTGTTCCTGATCATCCTGTCATGTCTGTTCAGGTGCTTTTACGGAGGACTGGCATCCCGATCAGTCTCTCAGTGCTTTATATGACACTCGCCAGGAAGTTGGGGGTCGTTCTAGAGCCGGTCAACTTCCCCAATCACTTCCTGCTTCGTTGGTGCCAGCGCCGGGCGAGGTAAACACTCTTTATACTGACCAGTCCACGTTCAGTCCACATTTGCTCTCCATTCTTCTGGGCAGATGTTCCACTAGATTTTGGAGTGTGCTTGTTGAGGTTTGAGAAGATTCATGCATCCAGTAAAGGTGCTGATGTGGGATGAGGAGGCCTGGGGTGCATGAATAATTCATCCCAAAGGTGATCAATGGGGTTTGAGCTCTACAGCAGGAGATCTTTCACTCCCAACCCATGTAACACACATCTTCATGGAGCTGGTTTTGTGCACAGGGAGCAGGTTTTGGACCACGTAGTTCAAGAGAAGGGAGAATTTCATGCTACCGAATCCAATCCAATGACATATTTGTGGTAACAGTTTGGGGAAGAACCACATCCGGATGAAAAACATCTTCATGCCATGGGTCAGGAAATGAGAGGGAAATTCGAGAAACATCAGATCCGGTCGCTCGGATTTAGCTTCTTTATCCAGCTGCTATACCGTGGCATAGCTGAACTATTTGTACATGAACTATATTGACAAAAGTATTGGGACACCTGAGCTTTCCTGCCGTATTCAGTTCTGTAGTAAGATGTACAGGATCTGATCCCTAAAGGAGAATCTGCAGGATCAGAATTTTGGGTTTGGGTAGAAACGTTGGTTCTTTTCCACAAGTCTCTGTGGGAGAGGTCACTTTCTTCTTAGTAGCTTTTTCACATATCCGTACTTTTTACTGAAGTATTTCCATTCAGGGGGATTTTTACTGTAACTTCACTACATCTTTTACAAGATTTTGCGAAATCAGTCCTTTTTATTTATGATAAAAGTTGATCTGGAGAAACACTCAGAAATCAACCGATCAGGGTCGAGCAGAACATTTTAGAGAGGAATAAATAATTAAGAAACTCCAGACTCGAACTCGCCACAACACACGTGACCTCATTTGCACATTTTCTTTTTTTTTTTTTTGGAGTAGTTGAAAAGTAGAAATCAGTGTTTGTCATTAATATCATTCTATTAATAGATCAGTGTGTGGAGTCACATTCGAGTCTTTTTACATAATCTGAGATGATTTTAAGTAACGAGTCTTGTGATCAAAATGATCATAGGAACATTAAAGCCATAATAAATCTTAGTACTTTGGATACTTAAGTACATTTGAAGGCAAAAACCTTTTGTACTTTTTACTCAAGTGAAAGTACAAAGAAGTCACATTTGACTTTTATGCTATTAACTTTTGATCTCCATTAAAAATGTTTCAAGTGTATGTACTACGATATATTCTCTTTTCTTTTTCTACTTCAGCAGGCATCACAAATACTATTCAGTATATGAATATTTTCTCCTGTTTGTCCTCCACAGCAGTGGCGATATCTACGACTACGTTTACATCGACGCGTTCGGGAAAGGAAAGCAGCTGACGGCAAAAGAGTGCGAGTACCTGATCCGTCAGCAGGTGACTGCAGATTACTACAGCTCCATCAGCACCACCGAACTGCTCCTGCGCATGGTGGGGAACCTGCTCAACATCGGCAAGAGGGGGTGAGTACGGCTCCGAGGTCCCATATAACGTCTGTACCATAATATGTTCACATTATTTTTTCCCTTTTTTTGGTACGTGACCCGGTTCTGATCCACCGTGGTGGCGGTTTTATCGGCGCACAGAGAAGGCAGCGAGAAGTCGTACCAGCTGCTGAGGGACTCTCTGGATCTCTATCTCACCATCGACTCCGATAACGTGCAGTATCTGCTCTTGCAGGCTCGACTCTACTTCCACCTGGGCATCTGGCCCGAGAAGGTCAGCAAACTACTCGCAGCAAAACAGAGCAGTTCAAAAAATGTCCAAATTTTAGTGTAATGTTTGTTAGAAAAAGCTGTAAATTCTTTAACCCTATTATGTACCCAGTGTATTAACTAAATGTTTGTTTTTGGAGCCCTCTGCTGGCTGGGAAGTGAGTTTTACTGTACGGTTCATATATCCTGCATATAATTATGTTTTAGACCAAATAAAAAATCGTGAATCTCGAATCCATTGCGCTAACGTTAGCCACTTCCTGGTTAGCGGCTAGCGCTATTGATTCTTTAGCGTTTTCATGCATACCAGAGGTGGCAAAAGTACACACATCCTTCACTTTAGTAGAAATACAGATACTCATGTTTTTAAAATACTCTGGTAAAAGTTGAAGTACTGACCTATATATATATTTTTTCGATTCAAATATTTCATCGCACGATTGTCATGAGTTAACTCACGATTAATCACAACTTAATCGCACATTTACCTTAAATGAATCATTTTCAAATGTATTTATACTCTAATCAAACATGTGCATGGACAAATATTGCATTGATGCAAATGTATGTTTATTATAAATGAAACCAAACTCAACATAGAGCATGAATATTCTTGTAAATAGTTAAAAAAATTTAATTATGGTGCTGTAAATGACGTAAATCTTAGAACACCAAATGGAACGTTTTTCTACGTTTCCACACGGACGGTTAATGAGGTGATACCGGAGAAACTGTACCTCATAAATTCCGAGCTTTCTATTCATATATGTATTATGTCTGTGAGGCAAATATTCACTGAGATTTAGGATATTTGTGTCTGTGAAGAGAGAATACAGGGATGGCTGAGAGCGCCCCCTGTCTGTTTGCTTTACTTTAAAAAAAGCACAGCGTTTTGTTGTTATTGAATGTGTACAAATAAAAGTAGACCTTTTTACAGATTTGAATGATGTATTGCTCTTATCTGTACAATAAAAAAAAAAAAAAACAGTAATTTCTGTTCGTTTTGGCGTTATGAGGAAAAATGCCACAAAACACGTCGGCGTGTTTGTCGCCCCCTAGAGGAATAATTGTGCACATCATGGCGGATTTTGGTGCTGATTTTGAGACTTTGCGCATCGGTAAAACAAATGTTTACTGATACATATTTTTTTGTGAAGTTTATTTTATTTTTTATATCAGAGTAAAGAAAGGACGTCGTAAATAAAGGTGCGTTGCGTTGAAGGTTTTAATTGCGCCACTTTTATATTTGTTTTTATAAAAATGGTCAAACAGAAATGCATTCATCGCGTGTTAATAAACATGGTGTCATTAAAATACATTTTAACAGCCCTTATATTATTTCTTTTTTATACCCCTGGCATTGTTTGTTTTGAAGTTTAAAAATAATTGTCAAAATCGTTCGAGACTGAGATTAAACAAACTTGCGGTCCGCCACTTAATATGTTCCTGAGGAAACTCTGATTGTAACCACGTTCCGCAAGGATTTCATGCGATACACAAACCAAAAGCCCTGTACTGTGAAACTTCGGTACGAATATGTGTATCGTTACACCCCTTGCTTTCTAGTGATCACCACTTCATTTTCTTGCGATCTTGACGTAATATTTTTTCCTTGTGATCAGTACTTCTGTGTAGAGCAAGCAGCATCATGAACGACAACATAACCATGAATTATGCATAGATTTTTACATACATTTACATATATTTACATAACAGCATTTGGCAGATGCCCTTATCCAGAGTGACCTTTATCTTGTTCATACAATTGCAGCTATGGGGTTTAAGGGCCTTGCTCAAGGGCCCAGGAATGGCATTTTGGTGTGACTGGGATCTGAACGCAAAAATTGGGTTGGTTGAAAAGAATGATGAGATCTTAAGAGTAGCACGCATGCATTCGGGAGATGCTCTTATCTAGAACGACTTACAATTATCACGTTTATAAAACCGAGCAGCTCAAAGGTCCAGCAGTGGCCTAGGATTTGATCTCTCAACCCTTTCGACCACTGAGCTACAGATTCCTTTAAGTAGCTCATAATTTGTATAATGATTTCTGTACTGTTTGTTTGTGATATTTTTTTTTTTTTTTTTTTTGCAGCACTTTTGTATTTTATTGCCATTTTCTTTGGCATCTCTAACGATTCTCTGTTTGTTTTAATTTTTTTTACCTCTGCCCTCATGCAGGTGCTGGACATCCTGCAGCACATCCAGGCATTGGACCCGTCCCAGCACGGTGCCGTGGGTTACCTGGTCCAGCACACGCTGGAACACATCCAAGACAAGCGACACGCCTTGGAGCCCGAAGTGAAGAGACGCAGCGCTCCTGAACATAGCCAAGTGCAGTATTCTGTAGGTCTCATCATGAAACACAAGAGGTTCGTGTTTCTGCGAGAGCTGTTTGAGAAACAAATGCCAGATAGTTTAATTTGAATAGCTTTCCGAACGATTTGCAAGGCAAAGAACCGCTCGGGAACAGGAAGGTTTGACTAGAGCAGGGGTGGCCTGCTTGCGGCTCTTTGCCTGGTTTCATGCGGCTCCTACGTTCATATCGAAGTTTGTGTTTTTAAAAAATACCGTATTGAACTCAAGCGAAGCGAACACGCACATTAAAAAAAAAAAACACAAACACAAACTTCCATATGCAAATTGTTTACTTACATTTTAAGTAAAGAGTTTGTGTCAAGTTCGCTCTCAAAATGGCAGGAAAAAATGCACAGCAAAAGGAAAATATGAAGATGAACACAGGACGTTTTTAACAGAGTGGGAGAGTTTATATATTTTTTTTGTTGAACGTAATGACGTCATTCTGCCTCATGTCAGACGTCATTAGCGCATTTCAAATCTTCAGCGCCACTTCAGCTCACTCCATGCTAACATCAACCAGGAATTTCCAAAAGGGACTGAACTTCACAAGCACAAGTTGGTCACTTTGAAAAGTCAGGCAGAAAAGCAGATACAATTTTCCCAAAAATTTAGCTTTAAATTTGGCTTGGAAAATTAAATTTGGCTTGGAACATTGCACGGGCTAAAAAGCCATACAGTGAAGGGGAGTTCGTTAAATAATGCCTCAGTGACGTTGTTGAAATCTTGTCTTCTGAAAACGACAAACTAAAACGCATTGTGTCAGACGTCCAACTGTCCCGCCACACTGTTGAACACAGAATATCGGACGTTAACACGGCTACTGAATCACAGTTGCACTCTGACCTGGAATGCCAGAAGTCCCACTAAGCAACATGCATAGTAAAAGAAAAACGCTATTGTAAATTATTATATTTTTGATTGTGGACTTGGTTGAACTGACAGTGTGTGTGTGTGTGTGTGTGTGTGTGTGTGTGTGTGTGTGTGTGTGTGTGTGT
>JAAIIK010000015.1:9288124-9299843 GCA_014706435.1 Silurus glanis | reverse complement strand
TATATATAAAAACAAATATTGAATCACAATTATTCACATGATTGTCGAGTGAACTCGTGATTAATTGGAACTTAATCGCACATTTTGTATCAATTCTAAATGTACCTTAAATCAGTACTTTTACAGTTGTTTATTTACTCTAATCAACATGGACAATTATTGATGCTTTATGCAAATGTATGTTTATTATTAGTGAAACCAAACTCAATATAGAGCATGAAGACAAAATATTCTTCAAATGTTTTAAAGTAATTATGTTGTTTTGAATGACATAAATCATCAGGACACCAAACGGAACTATTGCTGTTTCCACACGGACGGTTTTAAATGCCGGATGCGTGCATCGGGCGGATTTTGGGGCCGATTTGAGACTTGGTGCTTCTGTAAAACGATTGATAACGATAAACGATAAATGATTAGCGATTCAAAATGATTTTCCGGTGGATTTTTTATTTCAAATCTGAGTAAGGAAACAAATAAAACGTATTTATTTTTAATAAAAACAGTCAAACAGAAATGCACGCCGCATTAAACGTTAAAATGAGTTTGCATGATCATTTTGACAGCCCTGAGTTATAGATTTGCCAAATTCGACATTAAGCTACACAAAAAAACTTTCCACAATTTTCCACTCTTCCATGTTCAGGATGTGTTCAGAGCTAAAGGTGATGTACAGTACATACATGTAATCGAAGCCTGTCTTCAAAACCTGTTCCATAAACCACAACAATGCTATGTAGAGTGAAGAGAAAGAAGTGTCTCTCATTTTCTTTCTCATATTTAAATATGGACAAAAGTATTGGGACATCTGACTTCTCCAAATCTGGAGATACGCGATCGTATTGGATGTCTTTAAATGTGGCAGCGTTGAATTTGCCTTCACTTGAACGAGAAGATCCAACCCTGTTCCAGCATGATGACGCTCCATGAAGATGTGCTTTACATGGGTTGGAGTGGAAGATCTCCTGCTATAGAGAACCCTATTGAACACCTTTGGGTGTGTCTGGAGAATCGTATGCTTTCGTGTCTACTAGTTACATGTGTAAAGATCAAGCGAGAACATTTACAGGAAAAAAACATAGACTTTAGTTAGTAAATGTATCTGATAGGATCTGAAGTTCTCCAAAATACCAATGGTGTATAAATTCCTCTCTCGTTCGAGGTCCTCGCCCAGAACAATGAGTCATTTAGAAAAAAAAAAAATAGAGAAAAGAATCAAGGTGTTACAGTTCAGCACAGTCCTGATTATCACATGACTCATGTGTACAGACCAAACACTGATATTAAATCTAAATAAGAGCTTTAAATGTCTAATCAGCGATCGAGTTTTATCCGAAAGTGTACTTTTGATCCTTCAGACATTCCGATCGTAATTGTTTCCGCAGCGTCTTTGTGACTGGGATCATTATATACATATAGACATGTCCATATAAAGCAACGATTTTCCATTAAAAAATATCACCAATGTAAATACCAGACGTTCGAGTCTGTAATAAATCAAGAAAACAACCTTATTATAATGTCAAATCAGAACCCGAGAAAACCATCAACTCCTTATTGACTTTGATTGCTCTTGCCCAGGTGCATTGTGGGTCAGAGCCCGGAGCTCTGAGGATCAGCGAGCGCGTCGTAAGGCGTAACGAGGCCGATGTTGTAGCTGTAACCGCTCGTCTCTTTGTAGTCGGACCTGCAGATGGGGAGCACGTGGTCCTGGGAGGAGGAATCCACAGAGAAATCATAGAAGCAGATCGCCCCCCGGTGTCTGCACACAGAATAACAAGCGCACGAGCAGGGTTCAACGGGGCGTAACAGAGTCCTGGGAAGTTGATACTAAATTATATTATATAATATGAATATTAAAATATTATACACTGATTTTTCAGCTATGCAACCTCATTTTTTAATAATTTGTTAAAAAAAAAAAAAATTTAAACGATAAACATTTTGCCTCCAATTTGCAGTAAACAATGCAAACTAAAATAAAAAAGAATTAAAAATAGAACAAAAGGAACATGCATGTGTCTAGCAAAAATACATTTCCAAATTATTGACAGGCACTTATTATTTTTATTATTATTATTATTATTATTATTATTATTATTATTATAATATGCTGCGACATTGTTGGCATCATCAGCCTCGTAACAATAGGAGAAACTTAATGTATCTAGCTAGAAATGAGTAGTAAAAAAAATAAATCTATCGATTAAATCTGTGTAGAAATGTTTTGTGCAACAGAAACCCATGATGAGTGGTGTGTTGTTCTTGGTTGCTCGGTCTGTTACCTGCGGTGAGCGGTGAGGTCATCATCAGTGATGCACGCACCACGTGGGTTCTTTTCATCGGGGATGTTGGCCGTCACCAGGGTGCTGCTGTTAAACCGTATGTGACGGACTGGGTGTCTACACACACGCACGCACACACACACGCGCACACACACACACACACACACACACACACACACACACACACACACACACACACTTTACAATGTCTCAGGATTTTATCATCATCATTTTTTTAAATCAATGCCCGGGGAATAAATTGCAATAAAGGCAACTTCTTGTTCCTTGTTCCAACTTTTATTTCTTTACTGTCATACATTAAATCAGAGTAAACTTTTTCTGTTTTAAATCAATAAATATGAACATATTTTCAGAAGTCAGAAGTATACATACACTTCCTTAGTATTTGGTGGAATTTCCCCGTAACTGTTTCACTTGGGCCAAACGTTTTGGGTATCCTTCCACAAGCTTTCTACAATAGTTTGCTGGAATTTTGGCCCACTCCTCTTGACAGAACTGGTGTAACTGGGTCAGGTTTGTAGGCCTTCTTGCTCGCACTCGCCTTTTCAATGCCGCCCACAAATTTTCTATGGTATTGAGATCAGGGCTTTGTGATGGCCACTCCAATACCTTGACTTTGTCATCCTTAAGCCACTTTGTAACTAATTTGGAGGTATGCTTGGGGTCATTGTCCATTTGGAAGACCCATTTGTGCCCAAGCTTTAACTTCCTGGCTGATGTCTTCAGATGTTGCTTTAATATATCCACATCATTTTCTGTTCTCATGATGCCATCTATTTTGTAAAGTGCACCAGTCTCTTCTGCAGCAAAGCAGCCCCACAACATTATACTACCACCCCCATACTTGACAGTTGGGATGGTGTTCTGAGGCTTCAAAGCTTCGCCCTTTTTCCTCCAAATATACCGTTTATCATTATGGCCGAACAGTTCAATTTTTGTTTCGTCAGACCACAGGACATGTCTCCAGAAATTAAGATTTTTTCCCTCATGTGCAGTTGCAAACTGTAGTCTGGCTTTTTTATGATGGTTTTGAAGTAATGGCTTTCTCCTCCCAGAGTAACCTTTCAGCTCATGGCGGTACAGCATTCGTTTTACTGTGGATAATGACACTGTCTTACCAGTTTCAGCATCTTCACAAGATCTTTTGCTGTTGTCCTGGGGTTGATTTGCACATTTCGCAACAAGAAACGTTCCTCTCTGGGACTCAGAATCCATCTCCTTCCTGAGCGGTATGATGGTCGTACATTCCCATGTTTTTTATACTTGCGTATTATTGTCTGAACGGATGAACGTGGGACCTTCAGGCATCTGGAAATTGCACCTAAGGATGAGCCATACTTGTGGAGGTCAACAATTCTTTTTCTGATGTCTTGGTGGATTTCTCTTGATTTTCCCATGATGCCAAAGAAAGAGGCTCTGTGTTTGAGGTGTGCCTTTATATGCATCCACAGGTGTGCCACCAATTAACTCAAATGGAATCAATTAACCTATCAGAGGCTTCTTAAGCTCAGAATGGAATCATCTGGAGTTTTTTTTTTGTTTAAAGGCACGATAAACTTAGTGTATGTATACTTCTGACTTTGATGAAAGTGATAATAAAAATACATAAAAATTCTCCCTCGCTCGATTCTAACATTTAACAAATGCAAAAAAATATGTTAATATTTATTGATTTAAAACAGAAAAAGTTTAATGTATGACAGTAAAGAAATAAAAGTTTTTGTGTTTTTTTCTGAAGTGTATGTAAATATCTGGTTTCAACTGTCTATACACACACACACACACACACACACACACACACACACTATATTTCCAAAAGTATTGGGACACCTGACCTTTCCTGCTCTATGTGGTTCTTCTCAAAACTGTTACCACAAATCTGGAGGCACTCAATTATACAGGACGTCTTTAGATGGCGCTATAATACAATTTTGCATTCACTTGAACTTGGAAACCCAAAACCTGCTCCAGCATGGTGATTCCCCTGTGCACAAAGTGAGCTCCTTGAAGATCTAGTTTAAATGCTTTGGAGAGGAAGATCTTGAGTGGCCTGCTATAGAGCTCTGATCTCATCCCTACTGAACACCTTTGAGATGAATGTGAACGCTGACTGCACCCCAGGTCTCCTCACCTACATCAGTACCTGCCTTTCATAACACCCTTGTGCCTGATTAACACAAATATCCATAAATACACTCCAAAATCTGGTGGAACATCTTCCCAGAAGAGTGGAGGGAATTATAAGAGTTAATTGGGACTAAATGTGGAATGCAATGTTTGAAGATCACATACCAGTACTTATGACCAGGTGACCCAATACTTATATATATACACACATACACATATACACACACACACACACACACACACACACACACATTCATATATTGTATAGTTTAGATAATACGGTACTGCTCCGTTTTGCTAATCTGTGTGCTGTAATTGAATTTGGATTAAATTATTAACAAATTGCAGCGCACTACCCCATACTGATCACCATTATTCTCACTTCTGTGTAGGACTTATTATATTTTTAAGTTATAATGTCATGGAACGCATCTACGGCGTAAGCCTGTACAGAAAATAAATCTTTCACTGCTATGTAAACGCAAGAGCTGGATCATTTGCATTACCATTTTATTGTAAAACAACTGTCCAGAGCAGATCTCTGATCTTTAACACCAATTATGAACTTGAGTGATGTAGCTGAAGCTGAGGAACTTTTAATGCCTCTACTTCGGCTTACTCCGAATCTAATGATCTCACCTGTTGTGCATCTCCCAGAGCTTGGCCCCCATCCTCATTTCCCACACGCAGACTAAACCCTCTCCGCCGCCACTCACGATCTTCCAGTCGTCCACCTGCACCGTGGTCACGCCCATGTGATGGCCGTACAGCGAGACCACCGAGGAGCCAGAACGCAGGTCAAACACTCGTACCCTGAGCAAGAAAAAAACCCACAAAACAAAAGAAAAAAGGAACAAGGTTATCGCAGAGACTTCAAACTAATTTAGAAAAAAAATCGCCCCCACGCTTGTTTTTTTCCCAACCTTCAAAGCGGCTTTGTGAGGACTGAATGATTGGCTGGCAGCCAAAGCAAACATAATAAGTGACCAAGAAAAAGGCACAAAGGATTTGGAAACCATCTGTGCCCACTGTTGCTTAATGGTACCGAAAGCAGCCAAGGGATAAGTGCACATGGACACGCTCCTAATCACCGAAATCTAATTACGCTCAAACGCTACATATCCAGTTTTAGAGATATTGAGCCTTTGATGCATGTCTAAGCGCGATGTAACGACGGAGACGCCGCGTCGGAGTGGACGCTGCGTGGACGTGTCTTTGTGCCGTTTTTCATTTCATTGAAACGCTCTTTGTCTCGCGCTCGTGAGCGAACAGAACTCGTGTTTTCCTGGCCGTTCCTAACTTTCATTAATCTCGCGCTGGAACGCAGGGCGACTCGGGCGAGCTGTCGACAGACACGTTTCCTTCAATAAATCAGACGTGCGGCTTTCCAACAGGTCCCGCACCAGACGCTCTGGGGAGCAACGTAAACGCAGCGACAGTTTGTTCCTAGCATTCAGTTGCATCGTGTTTCTGTGAGAAAAAAAAAGAACCAAGCATCAGCTATTTTCCTTTTCTTTTTCTCTGTGCCTCAAAATTTAGATTTGCTCAGATTTTAAATTCAAATTAGTAATTACTGATATTAAATCTATCTGCCTGTCTGTATCGGCCTGCCTGCCTGCCTCTCTCTCTCTCTCTCTCTCTCTCTCTCTCTCTCTCTGTCTGTCTGTATCTGCCTGCCTATCTCTCTGTCTGTCTGTCTGTCTTTCTGTCTGTATCAGCCCGCCTGCCTGTCTCTCTCTCCCTGTCTGTATTGGCCTGTCTGTCTGTCTGCCTGCCTGCCTGTCTGTCTGCCTGCCTGCCTGCCTGTCTCTCTCGCGCGCTCTCTCTCTCTCTCTCTCTGTCTGTCTGTCTGTCTGTCTGTCTGTCTGTATGTATGTATCTGCCTGCCTGTCACTCTCTCTCTCTGTCTGTCTGTCTGTCTCTATATGCCTGCCTGTCTGTATTGGCCTGCCTGTCTGTCTGCCTGTCTCTCTGTCTGTCTTTCTGTCTGTATCAGCCTGCCTGCCTGTCTCTCTCTCTCTCTCTCTCTGTCTGTATCGGCCTGTCTGTCTGCCTGTCTGCCTGCCTGTCTGTCTGTCTGTCTGCCTGCCTGCCTGCCACTCTCTCTCTCTGTCTATTTGTCTGTCTCTGCCTGCCTGCCTGCCTGCCTGTCTCTTTTTGTCTGGCTCTCTCTCTGCCTAATTGCCTGTCTGCCTGTTTTTCTTCCTGCGTGTCTGTCTGTTTCTCTCTTTCTCTCTCTCTCTGCCCGTATGTCCCTCTCTGCCTCTCTGTGTCAAATTAATTGAAAGGAGGGATGAATGCATGCATCAGGGCCTGGCCTTTGGCCACTCTAATGGCCACCCAGACCTAAATTCCCTCCTGTTTCCGCTCTGGGGGCTTGGACGGAGAGACGGACTCTCTGGCACTCACACAGATCATTTTGTTGAGCTCCTCAATCACAGAGACAGACAATAGGTAAGAGCATCTTCCTTGCTTTCTCTCTCTGTATCTCTTCTCTCTTCTCTCTCTCTCTCTCTCTCTCTCTCTCTCCTTATTGCAGATGTGCGGATCCAGAGAGCGCTCTGAGGATGCAGTGATGATTAAAAGGGGCCACAGCTGGACCCAACAACATGGGGCCCTCAACCCTTGGCTGTGTGCTTAGTGCCCGAGTGAAAACGCAGCAGGAGTTTATCTACAAAGGGCTGCTAAGCTTTTCTTTACTTGCCAAATAGTGCTTCCGCTGTCCAGGCACGAGTGCAACTGAAAGCCTCTTTACTTGGCACAGCGACTCGTACTCAGAAAAGGAGCTTCCAGATGTGTTTAGAGGCTTGTTTTTTTTTTTTTTTTCTTTTCATGACCAATGCGTGCTCGCTTTCTCTTTTTCCAGAAGTAGTCCTTTGTCTGCTTAATCAATCTCCTTGAAGGTGATGAGGCTCAGATAATAACACGGTCCTTTTATCTGTGGAGTTTTCAGCCGCTTTACCTCCTAAACCATAAGTGTCTAAGTCTTTCAAATCCTTTTTACACAACCGTTTTCAAAAGGTTAGACAACAAAAAAAAAAAAAATAACTAAATAACTAAAAAAAAAAAAAATAAAAACACCACATGACAGGATGGAGGCTTGTGCTTAACAATTATTATTATATTTTTTTTCATTATGGGATATACTAAATAGATATTTTTTAAATAAAAATTTTATGGAAAAAATATGTGGGGAAAACTACATAGTTAAAAAAAAAAATGCATGAAAAAAATTCTCATTTTTTATATATATATATATATATAAATATATATATATATATATATTATTATTATTAAGAAGTTTTTTATTTTAGAGTACAGTGGTACCTCATAATATGAATCGAATTTGATACAAACTAAATAAAAATTCAGAATCTCGCGGGCTAACATTTTTGAAGAAAGTTGAAAAAGGCGAAAGTAGTGAAAGCAGTGAAACGAAGCAAAGGGCATTCAAAAAAAGAGAAAAATAAGCGATAACAGTGATGTGTGTGACAGTCTGCCCGATATCATAGTGGAAGGAGATTCGTCTCCATCATAGTAAAGTACCCCGTAAAGATAATGTTTTCCTCTTAGATGTTAAGGCACCATTATTAAATATTAAATACTAAATAATTCCTTCGACGCGTAGCCAGGGGCATGAAAGCACAGGGAACAAGAGCGGTAGATAGTCCGGGTGATCTACGGTCATAACTAGTAGATCGGACGGTGAGTAAAGGGGAATAGGGACCTTATATAGGGGACGTAAATGGAGGACAGGTGTAGGTGATTAGTAGGAGGGAGAGGCTGAGCGAGAGTGTTGAGTAAAGGAGGGAGGTGTGGCTGGTGGTTCTCTTCTGACAATAATATTAGTGTATATTAGTGGTATTTTTAATTTTTATATTATATTGAAGGTTGTTCGGAACGAATTATCCCACTTTTCATTATTCCTGATGGGGAATTGATGGAAATTCCTATCGGTATACAAATATTTCAGAGTGCGAATCGAGTACTTTATTGATCCCAGAGGGAAATTGAAATATTTCTTCGCAAGAAAGAAAGAAAGAAAGAAAGAAAGAAAGAAAGAAAGAAAGAAAGAAGCTTGGTGATACTTGGTGATGATTACCACTTTCCCAAACTAGAATAATAATAGAAAATATCCAATTATTCATAGAAATATATGTATAATGAGTTAATGAATATCTTCTTCTTCTTTCAGCTGCTCCCATTAGGGGGCGCCACAGCGGATCATCCGTCTCCATACCCCCTGTCCTGTAAATCTGCCTCTTTCAACCCAACTACCTACATGTCTTCCCTCACCACATCCATGAACCTCCTCCTTGGTCTTCCTCTTTTCCTCCTTCCTGGTGGCTCCATCCTCAGCATTCTCCTACCGATATACCCCATGTCCCTCCTCTGCACATGTCCAAACCATCTCAATCTCACCTCCCTCACCTTGTCTTCAAAACGTCCTACATGCGCTGTCCCTCTAATAAACTCATTTCTAATCCTGTCCATCGTCGTCACTCCCAACGAAAACCTCAACATCTTCAGCTCTGCTACCTCCAGCTCCACCTCCTGTCTTTTACTCAGTGCCACTGTCTCTAATCCATACAACATCTCAGGTCTCACCACAGTCCTATAAACTTTCCCTTTCACTCTTGCAGATACTCTTCTATCACAAATCACTCCTGCTATCATTCTTCTCCACCCACTCCACCCTGCCTGCACTCTTTTCTTCACTTCTCTAACACACTCTCCATTACTTAATGAGTTAATGAATATAATATGTATAAATTAGTTAATAATAAGTCGAATAAATGTGTTTTATTGTTAGGTTTACGTATTAGTTTATAAACATTACAACTGATCAGGAACTCACTGAACCCGAGCTGATTTTTCCAGCCACATGTGGTTCTTAGAGGCACTCAATTGTCTAGGATGCATTTCATGAATATTTCTCTTCATTATTATTATTGGCTCATGTTATATAATATATAAAACTCCAAATGCAACTCGGAGAGAAAGTTTGCAGGCGTGTTTTGGGAAGAATCAGAACAACTCGATTTATGCTAATGATTTTCTTATAACGAGCTTCTCCGTTACCTCCGACAAAACAATTCATGGCAGTGTAGAAATGAGAGATGTTCGGTATTAATCCCAGCTTGTTTAGGACTCTTGAGGCTTTCAGGCTTACGCAGAGATGACAGAAGTGTGAGTGAGAAAGTGCACGTTGGATCATTTGCGTGCGCGTGTGTTTTGTACGTGACGCACCGCCTGTCTTTGTTTCCACACACCAGCAGATGCAGGGGGGCATCTCTCAGGCTGATGCAGGTGAAGTCTCCAGCTGAGCTCCCCAACACCAGCTCAGTCTGGCTGGTCTCCAGGCTGTACACCCGAATCTGAGGACACAGAAAGAAGCTGATGGTGTGGACGGAGAGATAAGCGATAACTAGAGAGAGAGACAGGTGTGATCAGAGACAGACAAGTCTCTGACGATGGCAGCTTTCCAACTCGGGCACCTGCTCCAGAGACCTCACTTTAACGCTCAAACATCTCACACGTCTCTGCAAACTCCAGATAACAATCTGTATACTACATTAAAAACGTTTTTTTAACTTTTGGATTTTGGAGTGTGATTGTGGAGATTTATTCAACCACAAGGGTTTTATTAAATTTAGGTACTGATGTAGGTGAGGAAACCTGGGGTTCAGTCAGTGTTCACATTCATTCATCCTAAAGATGTTCAGTAAGGTGGAAGTCGGAGCTCTATAGCAGGTATTTTCACTCCACAAATGTACACTTTATGATATGATGGGATGGGATGGGATGGGATGGGATGGAGGGATGGATGGATGGATTGGATTGGATTGGATTGGATTGGATAGATAAACAAGTTCTGTCGGATTTTCTTTTTCCAGTATTTGGAACCACTGGTGTTTTAGTCTGTATGTAAATATGTGATGATGTGAATTATGTCTGGAGTTTTTATTATGATTTATTTTACGTTTATTGATTGTTGGTTTGTTTATTTTGTTTGCTGTATCATCCGTGTTTATGGACCGTGTGTGCCCTTAATAAAGTTTAAAGTAAATTAAATCTTAGGTTTGGTTATAACAGCTTTATCTCTATTCACTACACTGAAGTGGAGGTAAGAGATTTATATTGATTTAGTCACAAGTGTACAAGCAGTTACTATAATTCCACATATATGACTGTTACGCCTGTGAGACCTCCGCCATCTCTCCAAAAGTTTTGCCAAATCGTTTGCTACAAAAAAAAAAAAAAAAAAAAAAAGAATTATCAAATAAAACAAATCCAATGCTGACAGCTGGATGAGAAACAGCTATGGCTGGCAACATGGCAGCTCCAAAATTGGCAAATTGCTGGTTGTAGCTACCAGCTATACACTGCAAAAAAAAAAAAAAAAAGGGGGGGGAGAGCAAGGAGAATAGCCAAATTGGACATGAATAATTGAACCGGCAGATAAAGAAATCAAACAAAAGCAAGGCGAGCGAAAAGGGAGCTGCATGATGTAAGTTTTGTGAAGGTGCCAGATGTTTAGTGGCACCAGGACGGGCCAGAGACTCTTAATTGAGCGCTGGACTCCGGCGAGCCAAAACCTCAGCAAGATGCAGAACATGACAAGCAAACGGATTTGAGCGAAGGAAAAAAAGTCTTTGTCTTTGTTCTGTGTTAAATTTTTTCTTCCCTTTTTTTATTGCAATGCTTCCTTGATCGATCCATGCTTGAAACTCTTGTTGCAACCGAGCACTAAAAAAGGACCCAAAGATTGTATTGTGCATATTTTAATTATATTCAGACACAGTTCTTCGAAGTGGATAAACTCGGGTGTCATATACCACATGTACGTCCCATATTACAGCTAGATGGCGTCTCGAGTACTTAATTATAGCCGAGCACTAAAGAGGCACAGGAACAAAGCCTGCATTATCATGCAGATTACACGGTAATGTTGCTAAGGTGTACCGAGAAATTCATTCACGTTAAGAGATTGCTTCACTGGATTCGATGTACGTCCTATACCCCGTTTATCCCTCCTAATTACGCCTAAATGGATACCAAATTATTTCATTTGTGTGTGTGTGTGTTTTTTATGCAAGTCTAACAGGAATTCTCATGAACAAGCTCCTCTACAGCTCACAATTTCAGCACCCAATGGTGCAATACGGTGTTGTGTTGTTTTTTTCGCCAGACAGATTGTCTGCTAAATGCGAAGGTGGCACCTCTGGGTATGCCAGCGTGTGTGTGTGTGTGTGTGTGTGTGTGTGTGTGTGTGTGTGTGTGTG
>JAAIIK010000015.1:9277153-9288114 GCA_014706435.1 Silurus glanis | reverse complement strand
GTGTGTGTGTGTGTGTGTGTGTGTGTGTGTGTGTGTGTGTGTGTGTGGAGGGCTGGCTTTGTGTGTATGTGTTCCAGAAACACACTGAAAGTAAGCAAGTTTTACACACACACACACACACACACACACACACACACACACACACACACACCAGAAATAGTCCAAGGATTTGATTTCTTCCTACAATCTGAAATGAAACTGGAAAAGGAAAAAAAAAAAAAACGACAACAAAAAAGATGCATACTGTACCACATCTTAACTGAATGCAAATGTATCAAGGAACAATTGAACTGGTGCAGCAATCACCCCATGGATATGTTTCTACATAACTAAGCCTATGCATCATGAAAGTGAAGGTGTTTTGATATTACTAACAATAAAAAAAACCTTGCAGGCAGAGAATCTTTTTTTCAACCACAAACCCCAGTGTGAGCTGTGTGGTGAAAGAACAGGAAGAAAACAGCGAGGCTAAATCTCAGTGTGAGTTCTAGATAATCAACAGCTTCAGCATCTTTATAAAGAAAGAAACACGACTAATCCTCTCACATTCCTGGTTGGCAGGTCTTTAAACATTGTTTTCTGCCAGTCAGCTGTTTGGTTGTGAAGTCGAAGTTCGTTCAGTTCAACTCTGTGCCAGAACATTAGAAACGTCTTTAAGCATGCTTCCCAAGAACCGGAGGAAGTGTGGTGCAGTGAGGGGTGAGAGCAGGGCTCTGAGGGGGGCTGTCTGTTTTCGGCTTTGTAGGTGAGAATCAGAAAAGGTGTTTTATACTTCTCACACAGAGAGCAGGGTCATTGCACGAGGTCAGTGCACGAGGTCAGAACGCAAGGTCAGCGCACGGGGTCAGAACGCAAGGTCAGCGCACGGGGTCAGTGCACGAGGTACCCCAAGAGTGGCAGCTTGGCGATAGCAGGGCTTAAACCTTCCAAGCAGTAAACCAGAGCCACTACCTCCCCGAAAGAAAGAAAGAAAACACGTGTCCTTTCCCATTCGGTAAATTGCATCCGCTAACACAGTTGATGAAATCCAGTTGGAAAAGCAGAATTTCTCGATTGTAACTAGCCAAACACGGGGGCAGGTGTGTTAAAGTGTCTTCTTCTTTTTCTTTCAGCTTCTCCCATTAGGGGTCGCCACAGCGGATCATCCGCCTCCATACCCCCCTGTCCTCTACATCTGCCACTTTCAAACCAAACCTCTCTCGGCACCCTGTCGTACGCTTTCTCTAAATCCACAAATACACAATGCAACTCCTTCTGACCTTCTCTATACTTCTCCATCAACATCCTCAAAGCAAATAAGGCATCTGTGGTGCTCTTTTCCTCGGCATGAAACCATACTGTTGCTCACAGATGATCACCTCTTCTCTCAGCCTGGCTTCCACTACTCTTTCCCATAACTTCATGGTGTGACTGATCAACTTAATTCCCCTGTAGTTACTGCAGGTCTGCACATCTCCCTTATGCTTAAAGATCGGTACCAGCACTCTCCTTCTCCATTCCTCAGGCATCTTCTCACCTTCCAAAATCCTGTTAAACAATCTTGTTAAAAACTCCACTGCATCTCTCCTAAACATCTCCATGCTTCTACTGGTAAGTCATCTGGTCCAACCGACTTTCCACTCTTCATCCTCTTAATCGCTGCTCTCACTTCCTCCTTACTAATCCTATCTACATCCTGCTTCACAATCTCCACATCATCCAACCTTCTCTCTCTCTCATTTTCCTCATTCATCAGCTGCTCAAAATACTCCCTCCACCTTCTTAACACACTCTCCTCACTAGTCAACACATTTCCATCTCCATCCTTTATTGCTCTAACTTGCAGCACATCCTTCCCAGCTCGGTCCCTCTGCCTGGCCAATCGGTAGGTGTGTGAGAGTGTATATGTTTATATATGTTCTATCGTCTGTCCTATGTTTTTTTTATTGACTGATGACAATTGGCTGGGGTTTTGGAGGTCAGAGACATGGCATGCAAATGAGGCAAATTTACAGCAGGGGAAAAAACATACTGGAAGATAATTAAAATCAGTTTTAACTGCTAAGAATCTGTTGAAAGGAATTTCCTAGCAATTGTCAAAGATTATGGTGGAGGACAAACAAATGATTGTGGAAAAAGTGTCTTTCTTTATATTCGAAATAAAGCCGGCTGTTGTAGAAAAGTAATTCACTTCACGTCAGACCGCATCCCAACTTCTTATTAGACTTATTACGTTATATAAACAGTATTTGATAGATAAAGCTACCTGACTAAATACTATTATGCATTTTCAATGATTTGCCACTTACCATCCGCAAAACATGCTAACGTTGGCGCACCGTTGTCTTTATCGAGGCGTAAAATTCGCCACTGTGACAATGCAGAGGCAAAGACACTTCGGAAAGTGTGAATCTTTTTACCGAGTGAACTCGGGATGCCTCTTTCACTTCATTAACAGGTTTTAATGAGTCGTATGCCTGCTCATTAAGGAACATAGAAACACCTCGGATCTGCCAGTGTGTGTGCTGGCAACTCGAACTTCCCCTCGCGCGGTATGAAAATCCCCGTCAACACACGGCGCCGATGGCAGACATGACAATGACATGCAGGCAGAGCAGGAAAAAGGTGCTAATCATGAATTTTCAAAAAATGGAGGGATGTCGAAGATCAGTGCAGGACTGTTTGATGGGAACGTAAAGCTGCTACTGGGACAGTGAGCTTTGCACTTTCACTGCATAGAAGGGTATAGTTCGTATAGATAGTCATCTAGCCTCTGAACTTTCCAGACATTCCATATTACTTCCTAAACCTCCTACTGAAGATGGACCAGTGGTGGACAAAGTACACGAACCATGTAGTTGAGTTAAAGTAGAGATCCATTCTGTAAAATGTAACTCCAGTAAAAGTAAGTGTTCCTTTAAACAGTCACTTGAGTAAAAGTACAAAAGTTTTTGCCTTCAAATGTACTTAACTATCCAAAGTACTATGATTGATTATAACTATAATGTTCCTATGAAGTTGCAAAACATATTTGACCTTTAAATGAATATAACACAATGTTTGATGTTTTATGCAGTTGCTGAGTTACACCACTAGTGTGAATTCTATTGTAGTAGCAATTTATACCTGCAAAACTAAATTAGTGTTAGCGATTTATGCCTATTTGTGCTCGGCAAGACGTAGGAGCGTCGCGTCGCGGAATAGATGCTCGGATATTTTAATGAACGGTTCATATATTGTCCGTCTGTGTCCGAGTAGTCTTTTCCGCTCATCTCCGGCTGGGTACTTCTCAGCAAATGTTGCCTGCTTCGTTTGGAAACGTCATTTGACTACTCTTTTTTTTTTCCTCACCACATATCAATCATGCCGGCATCACTGGCAGTAAAAGCGAATGTATGTGTCCAGGCAGAATTAAAGTCTCTTTTTTGTAATCTGGGATTTTTTTTTTTTTTAGATTTATCCATAGTTAGTTTACGAGAGCTGGGGTTTGGACATCAATATCAGCTACTTGCTGACTCCTGTGCTAGGTGGTCGAGCAGTGAATTGGCAAGGCAATGGTCCAGGGGATGGTCAAGGTGATGGGCCAGGGGAAAAGGCCAAACGAAAGGCCAAACAGAAGGGCCAGTTGAAGGGACCAGGTGACTGCCTGGTCTATGGCCCAGAAAAATGGCCAGGTTGTCACCAGGTGAAAGACTAGATAATGGAGCCAGCCTAAGGGGCCAAGTAGTGTGTCAGGCCAAGCAACGGGCCAGGGCAGGATTTCTCAGTTCCAGTCCCATAGTCCACAACAGACTCCATACTATGGGACCTTTAATTCATTTTGTTAATTATCAGTAGTAAATCTGGTCTGGCAATAAATTTGTTGATAAATGTTTTGCAATTACAGAACAATTTAATTGTCACCATTTAAAAAAATCTAGTGGTGCTGCATTTCAAAGTTAAAACTAAAAGTATGTCGTATCACAGCATTGCCTCAAGTTAAAGAGAGATACATGCAATGCTTTTCAAATATCTGGTTGGAAACAAAGTTTGGTTTTGGCTCTGTACTTCAGAACTGTTCTTTAAAAGCAGGTAAATGAAGTTAAACGTGGTTGATGGTGTCCCTATTTTAGGAGATCACGTGTTGCTTTGGAGTATTTCTTGAATCGTTCTTAATATTTGCAAACCATTTGAAAAAAAAATTGTGCAAACAAAAGCAAAATTTATCACTGGATAATAATAAATGAAATATTTATTGTTTTTTTTTTCTCAAAATTCTTAGTTCATCGGTCAAAAGTAAGTATTTGTTAATTTACATGCATTACTGATCTAATTGTTTGTGGTTGCTTTGAGCTTATTAACTTGAATAGAGAAAATCGTAAGTGAAGATTAAAGAAGAACAAAAGAAATTCTCTCATGCCGTCCCCCCTGTCATGCCTTTATTCCCCACTAGAGGGGCGTGCCCAACACTTCGAGAACCATTGACTTAAGCAATGAACTGATGGCTAGATGTTTTGGCGGTTGAGACTATTCAGGTGAGAACCAGTATAATATATTTTGCTCAACATGAATATGTAGGAAACAACAGAATGAATTCAATGAATGTACCAAAGTATTCATCATTTGTTCAAAGTGATGAGAAATTGTTTTTATGACGTGGAGGCTAAACAAGTAGTTTTGAGAATTTCATTGCTGATCTGAGAAATGCACCAGAGCAACTGAGAAAAACTGTAAAGTACGAAATGGACGTACAAGAAGTCTGCGATATTAATTTGTGCATGTGTGGTACGCACAGATAGTCTTTTCTACAATCTGCTGAAAGACTCTGGCAGAGGTGTACAGTGGTTAACTGCTATCAAAAGCCATTGTCACTTCTGCCTTCAAGGTTTTTATCTGTGCAGCTCAGAGTGGTTAGGGTGAATGAAAGACTTGGCCACTCACCTCGAAAGTGAGCATTTTTCGTCTCTGAAAAACTACAAATTGTTTTGAGCACGAGGTGCAATTTCTGCACTGTGAAGTGCTGCCCAATGTATTTCAAAGGGTTCAGGCGGAACTCTCAACCGGTTGTTAAGGTGATTTTGTTCACTTCAGAGTTCATTTTGCACTCGCGTCACATCAATAACAAAGACAAATGGTTCAATTTCACCCCTCCTACCCATCCGGGGTGATGAGAATTACCTGGATGGTGCATGTGCACATGTATGCCTGGAGCCTCGACACTGTATCAAAACGGTGGTATCAAAACGTTTCGAGACCTGCAACAGATGTGAGCACAAGGCGCAGTCACAGGGAGCACCGATCTTCATAAGTGCGTGTGCCAAAAGACATCGTCCTGTGTACATCGGTACACCAGCGTAGAACAATGAGCAAGCGTGAAATTCGGTGTGAATCTCGACAAATCTGCCGCAGAGACGTTTGAAATTATCAAACAACGTGATCTCACTTCCGCATCCACCCTACTCGCCAGATTTGGCTCCTGCGGACTTCTTCCTCTTCCCGAAGATGAAGATCCAGCTCAAAGGTCGCTGTTTTGACACCATTGCGGAGATCCAGCGCGAATTGCAGAAGGTGATTGACACGCTCCGAAAAGAAGACTTCCAGGACATATTCCAGAAGTGGCAGGAACCCCCCAGGTCATATTCCAGAAGTGGCAGGAACCCCCCCAGGTCATATTGCAAAATTGGCAGGAACCCCCCAGGTCATATTCCAGAAGTGGCAGAACCCCCCAGGTCATATTCCAGAAGTGGCAGGAAATTTTTATATCTATGTTTTTTTTTTATATGAAATTTCCAACTTGGAATATTTCCAAAATTCCCCAGTTTCTACAAAGTTTAAAATAGCTAGATAACTCTTATTCTCCAACTAGGTCAGGTTCTTCCTCAGCAACAACATCTTACTACTTAACCTCTAACCAACATAAGATCCTGTTAAATGCTGTGCTGCGAATTCGGTAACGCAGAGTTTTTGTACCATTGTGTATCATTCAGTCTGGTAAGTGAGCCGGGACCCCGTTCTTTGTTGCCCCTTGCTAGCACGGTTAAAATGCATTTCACCAGTTTCCACACCAACAAGCTGCAGCAAAATATCCAACAATGAAATCATAAACCAATTTAAACTAATTCTTTGAAGTAAACAAAAAAATTAAGAAAATATATGAAAAACAACAAATCATCAATTAAATAGAATAAATACAATACAAATAATGATGTTAAATATCATTAGCGGAATTGTCAGAATTCACTGAGATATTTCACCACAAATAAAAACAGCAAAGCTATGAAACCAAGCTGAAATTTATTCATCATTTTGCTTCAGCAAAAAGCTGATCGAGGGTGAAATATTCCTCCCCTGACATCATTTAGATGAAACGGGGCTTTGAGAAATTGTTCTGTCACTCAAAGATTCGCCGTTGCTTCGCTGTAGTTTTTGAAGCCCGTCTCGCTAATGAGAGTGTTTAAATGGTGGTGATGTCAGCGGGGAAGCAGAGCCAAGCTATTGTCTAATACGGAGGGACACCATCTGCACACATCCATCATGCACTCATCTAATTACCATCTACAGTCATCCTGCGTTACACATTACTCCAGCTACCGCTCGGTCCGGTTCCTCCGGGAGCTGGACCTGAGCTCAGGTGAAGATCTCTGAAGACCAAAGAGGTCTTTTTAATTTCTCGGGAAAGTCTCTAGCGACATTAGTAGTTTATTATAAAAGCGTATACACATCGGACTCAAGTGTTGTTAGGCTTTTTTTCTACATGATGACCATGGTGATTAACACTGTTTAAACTCTAATAAGTCCCCTGGGTTTTTATTTCTTTTAGTCCGTCTCTAAAGTGTTTGGGGCACAGACTAAACAAATAAAGCGCCGTTTCTCTGAAACGTCAAGACTAAAAACAAACAGAAGTCTCCTATGAGAAACTTCAGGACCCAAGGCTTGTACTAATTATGTGACTGGTCCTAAAGGAGAGGAACTATTTTTGAAATGACCCCAAATGTACCAGCTCATAACAGCCGTGCTTTTGAGAATTTACACACACACACACACACACACACACACACACACACACACACACACACACACACACACACACACACACACACACACACACACACACACACACACACACACACACACACACACACACACACACACACACACACACACACACACACACCAAGAAATTACCATGTAACAAAAGAGTGTTATAAAAATGGGGAAAAATATATAAATGAGAAACTAATAGAAACTATTTCCCACCAGATGATATGAACGCACAATGCCAACTTGATTGATTTACGGTTTACACCTGAGCGGTTGAGTACTAAAAGCCTTGCTCATTCACCCAGAATTGGAAGTTTGGGATTTGAACCCCCCCTACCTTCTGATCCAAGGTCCAAAACCACCGAGCTACTATCTCCTCACAAGCGCTGTCACCTGGTTACCGCATGATTCAATTTCTGTAGCTTGAATTTCCATTCTTAAAATTAAAATTAAAATAAAATCTCTTTAGAGACACAAAAAAACTAGCACTTCTTGCAATCTTCCTGAACACACAGTGGTACGATTTTTGCAAAGGATGCGAAAGCCACCTTCAAAAGCCTCTTTCGTTCTCTTTCTGTTGATCTACGCGTGCTCCTGAGCTACTCATTGTTCTTTCCAGATCTGCCTAGTCCATCTATGGACTTCTGGAAACTTCTGGAATGATTCCAGATGAAGATGTTTAAACTCAACAATTATGCAGATGGATTTGGATTGCAATTGATCAAAGTTTTCTATAATGGTTCAGGACTACGGTTGCCATGAACAGTTTTGCATTTAAGTCTCCATCAATGATAGAACTATAATGAATGGACATTCATTACACATATGAATGAATGGGTTCCCTTTTGAGTCTGGTTCCTCTCATAGGTTCTTCCTCGTGGCACGTATCTCAGGGAGTTTTGCCTTGCCATCATCGGCACTTGCTCACTCATAAGGGATCGTTTATGATGCTAAAAAGTGATATTTAAAATTTATTTCATTCTGTAAAAGCTGCTTCGGGCCAATGTCGGTTGTTAAAAATGCTATACAAAAACTCTGAGTGAAGAACACTGATTATCTCTCCATCATGGCATGGCAAGTGGGTATTTATTAGGCAACAAGTAAACATTTTGTCCTAAAGTTGAGGTGTTTGAAGCAGGAAAAATGGGTGAGCGTAAGAATTTGAGCGAGTTTGACGAGGACCAAATTGTGATGTCTAGACGACTGGGTCAGAGAACCTCCAAAACTGCAGCTCTTCTGGGGTTCCTGGTCTGAAGTGTTCAGTATCTATCAAAAGTGCTCAGAGGAAAGAGCAGTGGTGAACACGGCGACAGGGTCGTGGACGGCTGAGACGCATTGCTGCACGTGGGAAGCGATCGCTGGTCCGTGTGGTCAGATTCAACAGACGAACTGTTAATGTTATGCCTGATCAGTGTATAAAACTGGGTCTCCTACAATGTTGATATACAAGTAAATCATCTGTAAGAATTACGCGTTGTGTAGTACGTTTGCGGACTGACCTTGTTCCCGCCGTCGTTCATGCCCCAGCCGCAGCTCTTCACTCCCACCGCAGCTCGGCATGCACTCACACCCAGGCAGGTCACGGGTTGGCCGTACACCGAATGAAGAACTCGGGCTCCCTCTTGCTTCTCTTCCTCATGGTCTTCCTTTCTCACGCTTGGACCTAGCAGATACACACTCTCAGCAGCCCAGGCTGAAACCAGTGGGCTCTCACGCTTTCCTGGAACCACCAACACCCCGTCCACCTAAACAACCAGACAAATAAATGTTGATTTTTTTTCAAATGTTGATACCATACGCACCTTTTTCCCCTCCAATGGTCTTTTTCTTACACGCTAATACAAATTAAAAAAAATAAAACATTTGCTAATCTAAAATCTTACACAGTGCATTCAGAAAGTATTTAGACACCCTTCATTTTTTTCAATATTGTTCTGTTGCAGCCTGAAACTATAATTTTTTTTAATAATTTTTTTTTATTCATCAGGTGAAAACAGAATTCTGGGGGAAAAAAAAAAAACTAAATATGACATGTACATTGAGAAGTTTGCTCAGGTGCCTTCCTAGTCCTCTCAAACGTGTAAAATGAAATGGACTGGACATGAAATGGAAAGGTGCACAGCTCTATAGAAGAGGCCTCACAGCTGACCATGCATATCAGAGCAAACACCAAGCCATGAGGTCTAACAAACTGCCTGCAGAGCTCAAACACTGGTTGTTGATAGATCTGGTTGTTCATAGATTTCAGCAAGGCTACAAAAAATGATTCCTAAGAGCACAGTCTCCGCCATAATTTTCAAATGGAAGAAATGTGGCACAAACGTGGATTCTTCAAAAGAGGCCAAACTGAGAAATTGTGGAAGAGAAAAGCCTTAGTGAGAGAGGTGACCAAGAACCAGGTGGTCTCTCTGACTGAGCTCTGGAGATCCTGTGTGGAGATGAGATAAAGTTCTTGACGACATCATTGCAGCCCTTCACCAATTCACCCTGTCGTTTTATTCTTTTAAATAAATTTACAGACATTTCGAGAATTCTGTTTTGACTTTGTTGTTTTGACTGAGTGTAGATTAATGAGAAAACGATTGTAGTATCAGGCTGCAACAACACAAATATACATGGAGATATGCACCAAATACTCCACATAAAGGGTTTAGAGACGTCTATTTAACATTTTTTGAAAGGAGTCTCCAGTGTCAGGATTTGGAAAAAGCCAGAGGTCAAGCAGGAAAGGCCAAAACTTGCTGCAACAAATGCTTACAGCTGCTTACAACATATGTGGAAGCAGCAACTGATGACTACAAAAAGGTTTAAATGTATGAGTCATGGTTTCATTGTAGTCGTCACTAAATATTCACTTACAGGTTTATCCAACTGGGTGAGACACACGGTGCTCCAGTAGCCCCGATCATCCGGAGCGTCCACTCGCACCTCCGACCCGGATGCAGAGGAGACCACTGGCGTGTCGGCGCTCAGATCGAGGGCACACACCTGCTGCAGGTGCTGATAGTGATGGATGGGCTCTCGACCAGATCTGGTGCTCCAGACGTTCACACACCCTAAACATTAAAAATTTATTTTCACACTTTATGGTGATGATAACCAAACCAATGAAACAAAACCTCTCAAACCACACACCGTTCTCGTAAGCAGCGCAGGCCACGGTATCGGTGACTCGCACCGCACTAACGTATGCCGATGGGGTCTCAGCTCTGGTGCTGTGGGCAGGCTGCAGGTTGAAAGCACCCGAATCCCAGTGGAGGGTGTCCCATAGCCGCACATCACCTGATGTATACCTGGGGAAATGCCTGATATTAGAAGTACTCTTAAGTATAACGTGTAAGGATGTAAATACAAAAGTATTAAGGTACAAAAGTAAGTACCTTCTCAAAGATGCATGAATTCAAAAACAGATAAATGTTTTCTGCCTGGTGGTTCATCTTAAAATCTTATTTTATAGTAGACGTTATTGTGTTTTTTATCTGCGTGAGCACAGTATTGTGCAGCATTACTGTGTCCCAAATCGTAACGTTACTATGTAACAGTTCGTAGCATTGTTGTGTCGCAAACTGTAGGATTGCCGTGTCCCAAATCGCATCTGTACTGTGTCCCAAAACGTGGCGTTACCGTGTCACAAATCGCAACATTACCGTTTCTCAAATTACAGAATTACTGTAACTCAAATCGTAGCGGTTATGTCCCAAATCATAGCATTACTGTTTCCAAATCGTAGTGCTTCTGTGTCCCAAATCTTAGCGTTAATGTGTCACAAATTGCAGTATTACGTTTCCCAAATCATAGCCTTACTATGTCCCAAAATCAAAGCAGTACTATTTAGAAAAATGTAGCATTACTATGTCCCATATAGTAAAATTTCTATGTCCAAAATTGTAGCGTTATTGTGTCACAAATCGCAAGGTTACTATGTCCCAAATCGTAGCGTTACTATGTCCCAAATCGTAGCG
>JAAIIK010000015.1:9267020-9277143 GCA_014706435.1 Silurus glanis | reverse complement strand
TGGCGTTACTATGTCCCAAATCGTGGCGTTACTATGTCCCAAATCGTAGCGTTACTATGTCCCAAATGGTAGCAGGTTGAAATGAGTATTACAGTGGTACCCGAATGATATCGTCTACGTCTACTTTTCTAAAAGACACATTCTGAGCTGATATTGTATATAACCCCTTGTAAAATTAAGGAGGACTTTTAAAGTTGATTATAAAGTACAAAAAGCTGAACTGCAATATGAACTGAACTGCAACATTAAGCATCAACGTTTTCTTCTGTTAGATGGGCGTGTTTGTGTCCTGGTACACGTGTTGTTATTTTTGTAAGAGATGTCTCTTTAAAAAGTATAAGTATGCAAATTGGGACGCAGGACACACCAAGAGCTAAATCCAAATCGACCTGGGAATTTCTGTAAAGGTGACGGTATCAAAGTTAGCAATAAACTTTGGCTGTGTGTAAATGGACGCTCACCCTGCGACGATCAGTCTATCAGAGGAACTGACGTCGCACAGCACTTTCCCGAGTTCATACTGCAGCTGGCTGATCGACCCGACTCGATTCTGTAGGATGTACGGACAAAACGAATGTCAATACTGCACACACACACAAACGCATCGAAATCAGGGGGAAAACAAACGCTTATAATCTTGACGTATTTGCCGTGAAAAGCGTTTCTTGTCCTGAAGACCTGCACCAGTTACTCACCTTCCAGTTGTAATTGACAGTTTTCTCAGTGTTAAAGCAGTCCCTCAGTGTACTTTTCCAGCACGGCGAGTCGGACACGCTCGCGTCTCTCTGATAGCCTTCCTCGAGGAACAACCTGTACCACAGGACCTCGTCCTCTGCTAACACTCTCCACGACTTGCTCACCTGACACACCAGACAATACACTTTATGGGCAAATGTTTATGGGCTCATGCCCATAATAAGTAATAAGTGCTTTCTGGACATCCCAGTCGACATTTAGTTCCTTTTTCCACTCCCCATATTCTTCTGGGAAGATGTTCTGCTTGTGGAGATCATTTAGATGTTTCGGTTTCTTCCCATGCACTGGGAACACTGAAGAACTTTCCAATCAGATACTACCAGATACATTTACTAATTGATGAAAGTCTGTTTTAATGGGTTTTTCGTAAGACGTCTTGATGTTCTCGCTTGAACTTTATATACAATTGTTTTGTATGTAAACACGGTTTCATTTTCAGTATAACTACTCAATTTGGACGAAGTTTTTTGGACACCTGAGTATTTGATTGGTGTGCACATTCCACATTTAATCTCTAATTGCTGTTATAACAAGCTAGATTGGATCGTACTTGCAGATATTAATCAACCGAAAGTTTTTTAAATGGATACTAATTAAAAAAACTAACATATTTAACACTCCATGTACAATATAGTACTAAACGTTATTACCAAAAAAAAAACAAAAAAAAGAATAAATAAATAAATAAATAAAAAAGTACTGAATCATTGAAATGTGCTAAATGAAATAAATATGAATATATTAATTGAGATATATATATATATATTATTGATAAAGTATAGCGCTCTCCATGCAGCGCGCACTCTCACGGGTAAAAACAGCGCGTAGTGTCAGAGATTGGCCTCTAGAGGCTGCTCTCGTAGTTTTTCTTCGTTTCTCATAAAAAAAAAATATATATATATACTTCCCAACATAATATTATTTAAAAAATCGTTCTTAAAGCATCATCTGTACTACAGTGGCATAAAAGAATCGATCAGGGGTATGAACAATTATCATGATATTGTAAATATTATTCTGAACACCTGCAGAACATCAAAATGAAAAATAAATAAATAAGCCCACCAGTGAAAAAAATTAAGCTGCTCACCTGAGCGCATCGCCCCAGATCAACCCGGGTTAGGAACTGAAAGATCTTCAGAGCCAGTTCATACGGCAGCTCGATGTCAAAGAACGGGATTTCGTTCACCTCGTTCTAAACGGGTATAGGGGTAATCAAGAGTCACTGATTATTCACTGAGGATTTCATTTTGCAGAGTTTTTTTTGCCTTTTTTGTGCTTCCCTTTGATATAATAATAAGAGCAGACCAATTGTTATTTCATACAAATCTGTGGTGATTTATGCCCATTACTTTGACATACACAGGACAATGTGCCTAAATATACGTGTCAGGTGATTGTCACAGCTCTGTGCTCCCTGTGACTGTGTGCACAGCCTCGTGCTGCCATCTGTTGGTCACGGTACAAAACTAGTCTCGAAACTTTTTGATAGCAACTCGTATAGTGTTTAGGCTAATTTTAGATTTTTTTTTTTAATTGAGGGGCACATGATAATATTTGCTGCATAATAATTGTATTTGAATTTGCAAACGAGAGGGTCTAAGAAATTTTCTGACCAAAGGTGGCCAACATTTTGCCAACCCACTAGCGCTACCATTGGGCCAAATCTGCTTCTAATTTGGAAACATGTTTGTGGTCATAAGTTTTAAACATCCACAGATTCCCTGAATCACAAATTATGATATTAGTTTCATTTTCCACCATCTTGGATAAAAAAAATAGAAGATTGCACAGCTGTTAAACAGGAAGTGAGGGCATTGTAGCTAATCGATACGTACGAAATTAAATTTATATTAAAACACTTTAACACACACTTCTATACCCGAATAGTGTTTAACAAATGTAAACTATTTCATTAAATGTTTATATTTAAATGTATTTAAGCAGATTAATTTGTGCCAATTTAATTGATTACTCAATTGAATCAATACATTTTAATTGATATATATTACCAAAATATATATACGTTCTTGAAACTGCCGTAAATCGTTTCGACATGCTTTTAAACAGGAAATAGGTGTAGCCACAGGCACCTTCAGGACCATGACTTAAGGCTATACAACAAATTGTGACAGTGCCACCTACTGGTTAGAAGCAGCAATACCATGTAAAAAAAAAAAAAGGCTTAAACCTAATTACCATTTTTGCTACTCCCTGATATTCTGCTGTGCTCTGTTTTTCTGTGATTGTTTAGTCAACAGTTGTAACGTAAAGAATTTTGGGTGCTTGTTCTCGTAAACACGCTGCTTGCAGCTTTATTTTTAGGATTTTTTTCGACTGTTTCCTAATGTTCCATTTAAACCTGGATAGACAGGTGCGTGTAGGGAGTGTGTAATAACGACAGTTTGAACTTTGTCTCTGGTCCTTTAGCGAATAAAAGGCCATATTTAATTTCACCTGCATTTCCGCGCATGTTGGACGAAAAAAGAAAAATATATATCTATCTAAAAATAAATATCTATCGTTAAAAAAAATAAAATAAATAAATAAATAAAAAGATATCTAGCAATTCATAAGGCTCACTGTGTGTACATCAATTGTATAATCAATAACCAATAATGGCAAAATAAAAAAAGATCCTTTTTTTTTTTATAAAATCAAAGCGAAATATCGCACCTATACCAGTATTCAGACCCTCTGCAACAACACCTGAAAATGAGCTCGGGTGCCTCCCATTTCTTTTGAATGTTCCTGAGATGTTTCTACACCTTGACTGGAGTCTACCTGTGGAAATTGGACATGATTTGGAAAAACACGCCTCTCTATAGGAGGCCTCACAGCTGACAATAAATATCAGAGCAAAAACCAAGCCATGAGTTCGAAAGAAACTGCCTGCGGTTCTGGAGAAATTAGACTGGACTGTTGCAAAGCGCGGTGACGACTACAAAAGATTCTGCTGCACTGAAGCCTCCCGAGAGCATAGTGACCTCCGCGACATAAAAAAAAAAAGAAAACAAACCAAAAAATAAAAATGAAGGGGCTCCAAATATTAATTAAAGGGTTTCTGCAGGTTTTTAAGACCATTAAGAATGACATTTAAATTCATCAATTTCGAGCCGAGTATCGCTAAACATGAACTTCCACATCGCTGAAAAATAACCAATAACAGGAAGCTGATTGGCTGCTGCACGTTGGTCTCATTTGTTGTCGCAATACAGCCAGTTATATTTGGACCGGCGAAAGAAAATTTTAGACTTTTTAAGACTCTACTGTATAAATTATATTCTAACATAAATTTATCTGCACTTTTGAACGATTGCTACATTTTACACTTCTGGTAGATGCCAAAATGCATTTCGTTGCTGTGTACCTGTACTATGCAATGACAATAAAGTATCTATCATCTATCCATCTATCCATCTATCTATCTATCTAGAATATATTTGAATTCGGCTTCGTGTAAATACCGCTCTCAATTCTCGAACTCCTCGATTGAGACGCTGCTACACCAAACAACACTGACAAACAATTGAGCCAATGGTACAGATTGTTTACATTCATCTTCCGAATATATTGAAATCGGTTGAAAATCCTGGGGTCAAGTGTGCGAATGAATGGAGAGATAGTTGGAGAAGTGAAGAAAAGAGCGCAGGCAGGGTGGAGTGGATGTAGAAGAGTGATGTGAGTGATAGAAGGGTATCTGCAGAAGGAAAAAAAAAAGTCTAAGTTGATGGTGAGACCTGCGATGTATCGTTTAGAGACAGTGACGTTGACTAAAAGACAGGTGGAGCTGGAGGTCGAGGAGTTAAAAACGATGGACAGGATTAGAAATGAGTTTATTACAGGGACAGCGCATGTAGGACGTTTTGGAGACAAGGTGAGGGAGGCGAGATTGAGATGGTTTGGACATGTGCAGAGGAGGGACATGGGGTATATCGGTAGGAGAATGCTGAGGATGGAGCCACCAGGAAGGAGGAAAAGAGGAAGACCAAGGAGGAGGTTTATGGATGTGGTGAGGAAAGACATGCAGGTAGTTGGTTTTAAAGAGGCGGCTGTAGAGGACGGAGTGGTATGAGGACGGATGATCCGCTGTGGCGCCCCCTAATGGGAGAAAAGCAGAAGATCCTCCAAACATATTAAAAAAAAGATATTACTCCAAAACCTGAAACAGCACAACACATCTGTCGCTCCCCTGACTGTTATGAGTCTCTTGTACATTTGTATGATTCGCTTCGACAATCAGCAATCAGTCAACATAAAGGAAAAGGGATTAATTGCACCAGTGAGCTCAGGGATAAGATCCAAACTCTTATTTACTGAGCTGTAACACTTTCACAAGGTCTTGACTGTTTTCTTCTAGAAACACTTCCAGAAACACGTGACTACAAATCTTTTTATTTAGATCCGCAATACTGTTTTGCCTCATATTGTAACAAACGTAATATCCAGTGGTGGATCTACCTACCAATCGTATATTGAACCTACCAGATCGTGAATAAACTGGTCTATGAGTGTAAGACGAGCTCTGTTTGGAGTGTGTGGAGCTGAGAGGAGCTGCTGCGGTTCCTCTCCACGCTCACAGCGCCTCTTCCTCCGCATCCTCTCCTCCTCCATCCTGGCCAGCAGTGGGCTGCTCCTTCCATCCAACAACCCCTCTGCTATTGACACGTACTGGGGCTGATCTTTACATCCATCCCCATCTCTGGGTTTCTTCTCACGTTCTCCAGCACCATGGCCGCTCCTCGGCTCTTTCTTCCCATCCGCTTGGCTACAATGTCCAAAATCCCCTGCAGCACTCTCCCCTTTTAACCGAGTCGTTTTCTCCAGTTCCTGCTTCCACCGCTTCCTGAAGTCCACAAGCTCTTCTCCAGCCTCCATTGCATGTTGAATTTAAGGTTAAAACTGTTCATATACACCGCATGAATACGCTTCCTTTACCCCGCACCTGAATCAAAACAAACTTCGCGGTCCGACCGCGTAATCGCCTCGGCTGGATAATGCGTCTTTACTTTTAATAGTTCCGGGTGCCGCATTTAATGGTTCCGTTTGCTTAACAATATACACAATATTTTGGTCTGCCTTTTTTTTGGTGTTTAAAAAATGTATTTAAAAAATTACAAGACCAATATAGATTTAATGATGAACCAATATTTTATTATTTTTTTTATTTTTTTAGGAGCCCAATTAAACCCGCTAATCAAGTTTTTTTGCCTAGTAAGAACAAAAATTGAGGTTAATGTGGTTAATAATAGGACACGATACATTAAAGATACATATGAAGCAGCTACCGATGCGATACGATTCACTCCTATTGCGACGCAGCGCGATCTGATTCAACGCGATGCGATTCGATGTCATACGATGCAATGGGGGAAAAATATTCTACACAATTCGATATGGTACAGTTCACTTTTATTTCTTTGGTTCAGACTTCTGACCTCTAACGCGTGGCCCTTTCACAAACAGGCCTTTGTAGTGCAAAAAACAAAACAAAAAAGAAACAAAGATTAAATAAAACCTGATGTTCTTTTTCCCCTTGTGTCTGCAGGAAGATGCAGCTCTACCTCTGCCAGGTTAATCTGTATTCTAAGTGACTCTCAGGACACGCCTCGGTGCTGAGAGAACGTGCTCGAGAACCAGTTTAGCGGCGAGAAATCGATCTGTATATCAAATATTGATCACAGATTATGTCACTTTCTAAATAATAAAAGTATAGCGCATCTACTAATAATAATAATATATAAATAAATCGTTTTTTTAATGCAAATGTGTAAAAAAAAGTGTACATCGGATACAAGTTGGCATTTGCATCTGTAAAAACTGGTGCATCACATCGGTAATGTTTATGCCAATGCACCAATGCGAATCGTGAATTTTACCATTTCTAAAAGACGTACGTCCAACTACCGTATATTGTTAATGTTTGCTTACCCGCTCGTGTCCAAGTCTCTGTTGACACTTATTGACAATCCAAGGAGATGTTGTAGTGAGTATTTGTTACTACTTTAAAAAAAAATGGATAGAAAGGGAAAGTTACCAATTCGTACAATTTGGTATCATATGATGTTGGTAAAAGTGCTGACAATATTTTTATTTTTAATAATAATAATAATAATAATAAAACTACTACTAATAATAATAATTAGTTCTCACTCTCCAGTGTATTGTTTAAAGACTTTGATCACACTCTTGAGGATGGGTTCCCCTTTTAAATCTGGTTTCTCTCAAGGTTTCTTTCCTTGCCACAGTCACCATTGCTGCTCATCAGGGATAAACACACACCGTTCACCTAAACTGTTAAATTCTGTAAAGCTGCTTTGAGACAATGTCTGTTGTGAAAAGCGCTATAGAAATAAACTTGACTTGACTGATAATAATACAGTAATATTGCTGCCCCCGTAGTGCTCATGAAATCCTCAGCTGCAACACAATCCATTTCTCTTAATGTAATTCCATACAGATGTGTATTATTGAAGTGACAGATGTTTTAGCCTGTGAAGTTTACCCATAATGCACTATTGGATGTTAGTTTTGTGTCACAAAATTGTGATATTCAAGAAAATTAGTTTATAAGACATACTTATTTTACTGTGAACAAATACAAACTCATTTTAGGTAACAAAAGACTTGTTTAGGAGCAAAATAAAGATGAACCGAACAGAACTATTTGTATTTATGTTCATGTGGTTTAATACAGTTGTAGCATGTGTACAGTAATTAATACAGTTTCTCAGACAAAAAAAAAAAAAGCAGCTGTTATAAAGTTAAAATAAATGACTTACAATTATGAATTACTTATAATTATCCGAGCATTTGGGAGTTAAGGGCCTTGCTTAAGGGCCCGGCAGTGGCAGTTTCTTGGTGCTGGGATCTTAACCACTTAGATACTCCTAATATAGTAAATAAATAATAAATAAATATTCACAAACTATACAAGCAATTCTTTTTACTTTTTAATTAACAATTGAAATCTTGAATGAATGAATGAATGAATGAATGAATAAATTCATGACAAAGTAATCAATCACTCATTTTTGTAGATATTTGTTATAAAGTATTTAATTTAAACATGTTTTGTTATGGTATTGAATGTAAATGTATATTACTTTACTGTAAATACTGTAATTGAGCCATTTTTTGTTATCTACTTTAAATATACAACTCTGCAGTAAATGTACAGTACTTTACTGTAAAGAAACTTTAAGTTCATGTACAGTACATTATGATAGACACATTTTCATTTAATTTATTTATGTACTTTAATCTAAATTAATTTTGTTGAGGTATTAACTATAAGTGTACAATATTTTACTGACAATATTGTATACGTTTTTTCATGTTATTTACTGTAAATATATATAATACTTTACTTTTCCTAATGTTTACATTCATTTACTGTAAATATGATTGTTATGTGCTGTGAATATACAGTACCTTACCGTCAATGTTTTATATGCTGTGAATATGCAACACTTAATACTGTTAATATCCAGTATGTACAGTAAAGTTTAAATAATTTAGCTGTAAATGTGCAGTACCTCATTGAAAATATTTCATTTACTGTAAATGTTCAGTATTTTACTCTAAAAATCAATGTATTTGCTATAATTTTACAGTAATTTACTGTCAATGTTTTATATGCTGTAAATATGCAACACTTTGCTGTTAATATCCAGTATTTTACTGTAAAGAAACCTTTTTATGTTGATGCACATCTGTGTTCAGTACTTTACAGTAAAGTGTAAATAATTTTGCTGTAAATGTGCAGTACCTCATTGTAAATATTTTATTTACTGTAAATGTCCAGTATTTTACTCTAAAGATCAATGTATTTGCTATAATTTTACAGTACTTTACTGTCAATGTTTTCAATTACAAACTGACACTCTATACTTGTTTACTGTAAATATATATAATACTTCACTGTACACATGTTAACATTATTTACTGTAAATATGATTGTTATGTGCTGTGAATATACAGTACCTTACCGTCAATGTTTTATATGCTGTAAATATGCAACACTTTGCTGTTAATATCCAGTATTTTACTGTAAAGAAGCCTTTTTATGTTTATGCACATCTGTGTGCAGTACTTTACAGTAAAGTGTAAATAATTTTGCTGTAAATGTCCAGTATTTTACTCTAAAAATCAATGTATTTGCTATAAGTTTACAGTACTTTATTGTAAATGTTTTCAATTACACACTGCCACTCGTTTACTGTAAATATGTTTTTAGGGATTTTAGGGATTGTGAATGTTGAGTGTAAATGTAAAGTTTACAGTTGTTCAGTCTGTGCTATCAGTGATCACAGAGACAGGAGGAGGCTCGAGTGAGGGGATTTGAAGAGTTAACTGTTAGAGCTCTCTTTTGGGAGTAGATGATGTAAACCCTAAACCATGTGACACTTTTAATAAATAATAGCGCACACATGCGAAACAAAAACACACACACGGACACACACACGCACACGCGCGCGCACGCACGCACGCACACAGAGAGAGAGAGAGAGAGAGACGGAGCATCACGGATCACGGACAGGTTCAGAGACACGCGCGTGAGTGCAAAGCGAGCGCGCGTGCTTACCGGTGGAGGATGTGTCGCCTGATGCGGGCGGAGATGACCGCTGCCGCGCGCCCGCCGGGACTCGCTGTGTGCGCGCGGGCGTGTTCCGCGCGCTGTCTCGCGCTCCGCTTGCGCAGAATCGGCGACGAGCTGGAGGCGGCGCGGGCGGCGCGCGGCAACAAAAGCGCCGCGAGGTGCGGCGTCTGGCTCGGCGGCGCGCGCGTCATCCGCGCGGCGGCCCCGGTCACGGGGCTCGTGCTACTGCTACTCGCGGCGAAGCGACATCTGTAGGCGACCCGAGCGACACGGGCTGCAACAGGTGAGCGCGCGACACAGGTGAGCCTTCCTGCACGGGGTAGGAAGGGGGAAAAGGGGGGGGGAGGGGGGGTTGTTACAGGGAGGGGGGGGGACAAAAAAAATGAAAGAAGTGAAGAAGAGAAAGATAAACAGCGCCACGACTCCAGTCTCGGAGAATCTCACCGTCCACTCTTTTATAAAGCATCGGCGTTAGTTTTTGTCCTTTTATTTTTACCTCGTCTGGAGGAAGAAAAAAAATCGATTCGTTTCTTGAGTGTGTTTGTGAGGATGAACAAAATGTGACGTCATTTGGAAAAACTGTTCGGCGTGTGAACTTCAGACGTGAGCGCGCATGTAAGAAGGAAAATGGAAAGAAAGAAAGAAAGAAAGAAAGAAAGAAAGAAAGAAAGACAGTAAGAAAGAAAGAAAGAAAGAAAGAAAGAAAGACAGTAAGAAAGAAAATGGAAAGAAAGAAAGAAAGAAAGAAAGAAAGAAAGAAAGAAA
>JAAIIK010000015.1:9236784-9254077 GCA_014706435.1 Silurus glanis | reverse complement strand
ACACACACACACACACACACACACACACACACACACACACACACACACACACACGCACACACGCTTGTTTATCAGCCAAGACAGGGGTATTTTTTTTCTCTTGCCTGAAACAGACAGAAATATTGGTCAACACTTACTCTTGATTTGAAAGCCAGAAGGATTTTGGGTAAGAAGAGAACGAGGCACTTGACAGCGATGGTGAAGTACTTCAGCACAAAGTCGGTGATTCCGACCACCCAGATCAGGTCGAAGAAATCATAACTGTTAATGTTCGGCTTCGCAAATATCAGGCTGTGAGCGAGAAAGAGGGAGAGAAAAGATACAAAAAGAAAACAATTAATCAACACGATCCTATTATTTTTAATTTTTATAATCTTATCCGAAACGTGCACAATGTGCAGGAAATGCAGACGGAAATGATAGTAGCATAGATGTAACATCCATATAAGAGGATGAAATGTGCAACAGACAATAAACCAATAATGCTACAAAAAAAAAAAAAAAAAAAAAGAATAAAAAACAATTCTAATAACTGTTAAAAAAAATTAACACACACACACACACACTATATATATATATTTTAGCTGTAGAAATATGTATTACATTTTATTCTTGCTTAAATATTGTATTTTTAATTATAGCCATGTTAGATATTAATTATTTTAAAAAATCTCAAATATAAGGGGGGGTCTTATATTTGTAAGCAAAAGTGTTGGCGCCTCCTGCCCTCATGCTGTATTATGTGAGATTGTTTCTTTAAACTCGACATTAGGAATGTGTGCCTCCATTATTTTATCAGCACATAATCTGCGTAAAGCTGCTGTGAGACAATGTGCATTGTTAAAAGTGCAATACAATTAAAAATAGATTCAACTGAATTACTGAGGCCGATGCGATTCGCATATCGATGCAGTCGACGATACGATACATTAATACGATCCATTCAAGATACATATGAACCATCTCGAATAAATACACACAAACACACGGTATCTCACAAAAGTGAGTGCACCCCTCATATTTCAGCATCCATTCTATTATATGTTCTCGAGGGACGATACTACAGAAATAAAACTTGGATATATTTTAGAGTCAATGTGCAGTTTGTGTAGCAGTACAGATTTACTGTCCTCTAAAAATAACTCAACATACACCCATTACTGTCTAAATAACTGCCAACAAAAGTGAGTACACCCTGAACATGTCAAAACTGTGTGAGCACCACTGATATCCAGAACTGCCCTAATCCTCCTGGGTATGGAATTCACCAGAGCTGCACAGGTTGTTGCTGGGATCCTCTTCCACACCTCCATAAAGACATCACAGAGCTGCTGGATGTCAGACACATGGCGCTTCTCATCCTTCCGCATGAGGAGCCCCACAGGTGCTCAATAGGGTTCAGGTCTGGAGACATACTTGGCCACTCTCTCACCTTCAGCTTCCTCAGAAAGGCAGTTGTCATCTTGGTGGTGTGTTTGTGGTTGTTATTATGTTGGAAAACTGCCATTTGGCCCAGTTTCTGAAGGGAGGGTGTCATGTTCTGCTTCAGATTGTCACAGTACATGTTGGAATTTATGTTTCCCTCATGCAGCCCCAGACCATGATGCTACCACCACCATATCTACTATCACCTTACTCATTTTTGTGAGATACTGTGTGTGTGTGTATATATATATATATGGTGGAAAGTGACCTATAAGCACTGATATATCTTTAGCTTTCATTGTAGCTTCATATTCAGATCCTTCGATCAGCTGCTCAGAGGAACTCATGACTTTGTGATCGTGGTTTTGAAGATTAACTACGCTCTCGATTTGTGCATTTCTGACTGAAATGGAAGGGTGTGCAAACTTTTGCACGCCCATTTTTCTCAAGTACCTTATTATTTATTCATAAGTTTAATTTGTAATAGAAAATGACAAAAAAAATTAATACATTTGCTGTTTGATAAAAAAATAAAAAAATAAAAAAATATAAATAAATAAAAAATTTTAAAGGGGGGGGGGGGGGGGGGGGGGAAATTTAAAACTTTTGCATATAACTTAACTTAAAGGGCCAAGCTGTTGAATATAGAAAATAAATAAATAAAATAAATAAATAAAATAAATTTTAAAAAAGGAGTATTGACTGTAAAACACTGGTTTCCTCGGTTGCTTTATTTTTTTGTAATTTTTAATTTAGTATTTTAATTTGTTTGTTGAGACAAAGAAAAGGTGTGAAAGGATGAACTGATGGAGGGGGGAAAAAAATACTCACAAGATCTGTAGACATAAATGATCCTACAGAAGGAGCTGCAAGCAGAATGTAAACAAAAACAAACAAACAAAGAAACAAATAATTGATGGATGAACAACATGCGTGCGAGCGTGTAGATGGCGTGTGGTAGCGAGGTCTCGAGAGAGGCTCCTGTTCACACCGACCTGTTGTGCAGCTCCTCAGAGCTGAACGTGTAATACACGTACACGATGTTTCCTCCTAGAAACGCCAGGATCCAAAGAGAGACAAAGATGGACCTGTCCTCCTGCGGAAGCGACAAGCCGAGAGTTCTATCATTACAACCTCTGTATCTCTGTAAAGCTGCTTTGAGACAATGTCCATTGATAAAAGTGTTCTACAAATAAACTGAATGAATGAACTGAATTAAGGACGGTGGTGTCCAGAGAGTGCACGCTTACCCGCAGCGACACCTGGTGCTTCAGAGTGGAATTAGCGAAGGCAAATGTACTGGCCATGCCGATGCACACAGCGATGCCTGAAAACAAACGCACGACCGGAGTCACATGACCACATCTCATTTAACACAAGAGAATCACAGCATGAGATACTTCCCCTGCACTTCGTTTCATGACCTAGCCCAGGGTCGTATATGCTACCCATCTGTAGCACTTTTTTTTTATCCATTTTTTGCTACGTCGAGTGTTGCAGAACATGTGCAAAATGAGTATCGATTAGCTCAAATGAGTATCGATCAGCTTAAAAAAAAAAAGAGAAACCGCACAAAGTGTGGAACTGAGGACTAGATTGTGTGTACATGTCCTAACTGTTACTATGGAAACGAAAACTGCTATACAGTATCAGACTGTAACGAGGACATTACTCATAATCACACAATCCAGTGCTCATGATATTTCTCACTTTGTGTTCGTATTGTGGTTTTTATGATTTATAATCACAGGCTTGGTGTGACCCAAATGAAGATGGGTTCCCTTTTGAGTCTGGTTCCTCTCGAAGGTTTCTTCCTCATAACATCTAAAGGAATTTTTCCTTGCTCATCGGGGACAAATACATAAAGTTCACTTATTGAAATTTGTGATTAAAAAAAACAAAAACAAAACATATTTAGAAATAAATAACATAACACATTACATATATGGAGCATATATATATATATATATATATATATATATATATATATATATATATATATAAAGCATTCTGACCAATATGAGAAACTGATCAATTTAATCATATAATCATTTTATTCACTTTTCCATGATAAAATTTCTATTGGAATTTCTATTGGGAATCTCGCGACTTACCGAGCTTGTGCTGAAAACAAACTTTAATGAGGAGGATGAGGATGAAGGGGAATCCTCTCTGCAGCCAGGTAACAACAGCTTTCAGCTCGGACAGAGCAGGAGCCGGAGAAGATGCTTCATCTCCTAAAAAAATAGGAAAAAGAATTTGGAATCAAGTACACCAGGGAAGAAAACTAACCTGAGATCGTGCTTCTCACCTCCGTCGTCCCTGCTATGTCTCTCGGCCGAGGACGCAGAATGAAGCAAGGCGGACCGGTGCTGGCCTGACTGGTGGAAATGATGATGGTGGTGGTGATGATGATATTGCTGAGCAGGGCGGGGAAGAAATGCTGAATTCTCTGCCCGGTGAGAGCTTTCCTCCCGTGACGAAGTGGTCATCTGAATGAAGACCTCAGGTGGAGACCCGAGGACGAGTCCAGCGGCCTGGAAAGGTGTCGAGGTCATGGCACCGGCTGACACGCCCACCAAGCCTGAGAAGAGCTGCTGGGGCGAGGTTGGAGACTCGGGCTTTAAACAATCAAACACACCTCCTTCATCCAGACTGCTCTCGGATCCGAGCGTTTGACTCCTGTTTCTAGGTGCATAAACAGGAAGTGTTGGTTAGATTAGGATGTGGGAAGTCTGAAATCAGAGCGCATATAAATGCACACTCCTAACACCTGACCACTGAAATCCTGTCATCCTCATTTCCGGGTGTTTTTCTCCATAACTGATGCCGATGCAAAGCCAATGATACGATACATTCAAGATCCATAAGAATCAGCTACTGATGCGTTAAGATTCACCCCTATTATGATGCAAAGCGATTCGATTAGGTCTGCAACAATTAATAAAATTTGTTTTAAACGAATGCCATTATCGATTAATTTGGGCTGCTCAAGCTAAGGGTTTAGCGCAACGGTAAGAGAACACAGCCACTTGGGGAAATGGCAGCAGGAAAAAGTGCGAGTCCCAAGTCATCCAAGGCATGGGAGCATTTTATATTAAACGCAACAAAGAAAACTGTACCTGGAAGTTATGCAAAGGGGAGTTTGTGTGGGATGGAGGTACCACAGTGATGCACAAGCACATGAAAAGAAAACACACTGGAGTCACGGATGAAGGTGAAACATCAGCACGGTGAGTAAAAACTGTATAATCGTTATCGTGTGAACATGTTAAAGTTTAATGAAGTGCTATTGTGTAAACTGTTTGTTTGTAACTTGGGGAAATTCGCACTGGATCTGTTCTGTCGTGACTCGCGAGCATCAGGGTTTTTTTTCTCATTTTATAGCATTTGTCTGCTACAACAGTAACGTTCAAATTCTTGTTTGTTTTTGGGGGTTTTTTAACAGAAAGAAACAACCCAGCATGAGGGAATTTGTTCAAGGAGAATCCCCCATTCACTCCTCAACAAGCAGCTAAGCTATAAGCTATAAACTTTAAAATGTCTTAAAAGAAAGATTAAACTCAATATTTAGCATTTTTAAGTACACTTTTATACGTAATTGCATAATTAGGGTTTTATATCATTATAATACGCAAAACAGCTCGTTTAAAAATAAATTTTAATCGGAATAATCGGTTATCGAAATAATTGCTAGTGCAATGCGATTGTATAAATATGATGCTACGCAGTTCAATATGTTACAGATAGTTTGCATTTATTTCTTTGGTTCAGACAGACAGCAAATCACCAATTTAATTAAGTGCCTGCTGACTTTTAACACATGATACTTTCACAAACACGCCTTGGTAGTCCTGTTCTGTGTGCAGGAAGTTACAGATCTACCTCTGCCATGTTAATTCTGTATTCTATGTGACTCTCAAGACACGCCTCTGTCTACATAATGTTGCAAATTATTGGTCACTTTGTTCGAGAGCAGTGGCGATGCAGGGATTTGAACCCCTTCCCTTCATTCCCCTATGATTATTCATTCATTCATTCATTTTCTCCCGCTTATCCGTAATACGGGTCGCGGGGGCAGCAGTCTAAGCAGGCCCCCGCCTTCGACTGCTGCCCAATCCTCACAGCACCGTCCCTTACGGTCCCTCCTGCAGGTGGTGAGCCCACGGGAAGGCGGCCCCACGTCACTCCGACGTCACGGACCTTGATATTTCCCTCGTAAGGGACCCCCGGAGCATAGAGGGTTAAGGGCCTTGCTCAAGGGCCCAAGAGTGGCAGCTTGGCGATACCGGGGCTTGAACCCCCGACCTTCCGATCGGCAACCCAGCGCCTTAACCGCTGGAGCCACTACTCCCCTTCCCCTATGATTATTTCTTAACTAACTGTACTATAATATGACATTACAGTTCAGTAATTGTCCAGTTAGTCTGTCTTCTGTGTTATGCGTAATCGTGGTTGCATTAGTCTGTATCCTAAAATATCAAATCCATGTGCAATACACTTCTTTAAGCAACTGGACAATCACTGAACTCACTCACTGTCACGCTACAAAATGTTCTGTCTTCCATGCCATTTAGTTGTGTAAATTGTAATCGTGTAATAATCCAACATCTAATAATCTAATCAATATGTTCTGTCTAATCTATGTCTTGTTTCAGTGCAGCATTGCTGGGCAGGGCCTGCGTGTTAATACTGCGCTGTTGGATTACAATACACCAAAATACCTCGTTTGCTCAGGCACACTTATCCAATAAAGCTGGTCAATCGTGGGAGAAGGACTTCGGTAAGAGATGTAAGAAATCACAGACTGCCTCAAACCAAACTCCACTCCAAGATGCACGAGCTCATTATTTTCAGTGGTTTAAATATCATAGAGGTAGTTATGTACACTAATCACCCCAGTAACTGTCTGTTCAGTCTGCTGTCATCTGGCAAATACTTCCGCTGTCTGAAGGCAAAATCCAAGAGGCTTTAGGAGGAGCTTCTTCCCACAAGCCATCATACTTCGAAATGCGAGCATGCCCATCTAAACTATCCCATAAGTCTTCATTCTGCATCTGCACCTCACATTGTCATAATCATTGCTCCCTTTTTTTGGTCCGTTATTCCTCCATTACATGTTGCACTTCCTTCTTTTCTTCTTCTTTCGGCTGCTGCCATTAGAGGGCGCCACAGCGGATCATCCATCTCCATACCCCCCTGTCCTCTACATCTGCCTCTTTCAACCCAGCTACCTGCATGTCTTCCCTCACCACATCCATAAACCTCCTCCTTGGTCTTCCTCTTTTCCTCCTTCCTGGAGGCTCCATCCTCAGCATTCTCCTACTGATATACCCCATGTCCCTCCTCTGCACATGTCCAAACCATCTCAATCACACCTCCCTGACCTACATGCGCTGTCCCTCTAAAAAACTCATTTCTAATCCTGTCCATCGTCGTCACTCCCAATTAAAACCTCAACATCTTCAGCTCTGCTACCTCCAGCTCCACCTCCTGTCTTTTACTCAATGCCACTGTCTCTAATCCATACAACATCGCAGGTCTCACCACAGTCCTATAAACTTTCCCTTTCACTCTCACAGATACTCTTCTATCACTAATTATTTTGCACATCCAAATACATTTGCACTATTTTTTAAATACAATCTTATATATCATATATTTTCTCATATCTTCTCTTGTTTTTCTCTCATTTTATACTAAACGAGTCGCATTGTGCATATAACTGTTTGTGGCATAAATCTTGAATTGAATGCAATGTGTCATAAACTTTAATTTAATTAAATCAGGGTGACATTCCACGTCTCTGAGCCTTATAGCAGAGTCTCCAAGGGCTCTGAATACTTTGTGAACGCATTCGGCCTTTTGAAGAATATTGTTTATTGATTTGGAGGTCAGAACTGATCCAAAATGACGTTTGACATTTCCTGAACCGTATTATAAGAGGTGGTAAAGTCAATAGCGGGCTGTCAGGGTGAACTTTCTCTGTTGGCTTAAACTCACTGATTTATGTTTTTTAAATATTTTTGTTCATGAATATGTATTTGAATTATTCCCAATCATCTATTCTATTTATTTCATAGTTTCTCTCAGGTGCGCTGCTGCTGCTGCTGCTGCACCACCCAGTGTATGTTTTGGTTAGAGTTTCAATCCAATCAGATTTGAGTCGTCACATCAGATGCAGAAATGAACGGCGTGAGCTCTTGTTAGATAAAAAAAAAATAACACACGTTTTGGCTTCATTTCCAAACACAGAAAACCCGGGGTCATTTTACGAGGTAAATATCAAAGCTTCTGCTAGAGATGATGTATGCAAGTGGTGCAGCTGTGGCTACAGTGAAAAGAGACTCTACAAGGGTTTTCTCCATAATATTGATGCTTTCTATAGCCGTGGCGTCATAATGACGGTATAAGGAGATGGATTGATTCCGGGAAGACGCCACTAAAGGCCTAGGTGTTGAAGTGGTCAAATATAATGTAGGATAGTAGTAAATCTAGCAGTTTGAGGAAGCGGTTTGCGTGAACTGCAACGGAAAACCGATGAAGTCAAACCTTTCGGGTGGCATGCCATCTGTGTTACTGCTGTGACGTCTCTGCATGGCGCCCCACAGACTCAGAAGCTCACGTGCTGGGGGGGGAAAGGAAATATTAGGAATTGAGACATATAATCACATGTTTCATTACAGTTCATGGCTGATTTGGTGTCTCTTTCAATTATAGTCATCTCGAGCACATTTGGGCATCTAGAAAGAGAGATCTTATCTCATTTAAAGGTCTTTAGGAGGAATGTGTTCGACCAGGAGATCAGGAAACCAATCATAAAATCAGCAGCATCATCATTAGCATCATCATCATCATCATGACCTCTACTTCCAGTCCAGCCCCTGTTATTCAAACCTAGTTACTGCAAGTACTGCAGCAACTGAGACTAATAAAGTCGATACACATCGCAATTCCAGGTCTACTAAATAACATTCTTGGTCTTTATATCCACATCAACGTATATACACACCATTATATCTCACGATATACAGAGTTATCTTACCGTTATCATGCTGCTTATGACAGATCAGCCTGTTTTGTTATTGAATCGAAACGGAGCTAAAAAAAAAAAAAAAGAAAGAGTCGACTCTCCTCGTCTATGTATTAGCAATACAAAGCCGCGTTCGAAGCTTGGGATTCGGTTCCATAATCAATTTAAGCTTTAGGTCAAATACAAACATTAAATATATCCATTTTACGAGTTATTCACCATTAAACGAGCAATGTCCATAAACAAATGTACACAAATAAAAAAAATTTATTAAACGCAAAATGTGAAACGATTGTAAAGACCCGAATCGGTTCAGAGTCGACTCCTAAACATCTAGGTCTTCATTTAAAAAAAAAAAAGGTACAGCGATAAATAAAGCAAATATAGATTTTTGCATACAATGTAAAATATTGTTTTTCGTAGTTTTTATTATGTGTTATATGCAACAAACAAAGATATTCAGGAATCGGTTAGCGAGATTCGGAACGCTTTAAGACGGGACTTGGGTTCTTCCTGTTTCCGGAAGCCTGACCAATCAGAAGACGTTTTGACTCAACACTTCCGCGTTCTGGGGAGACAATATATATTTTGATGATGCCTGTCAGATGCAGTGGCGACTTGCTTTAGATTTCTTTATTTTACTTTATTTGGTTACTTTATTATTATATTGTTGTAACGGATCGCGCGTTTATTTGCCGATTTAGTCGAGAATGCTAAACGATAGCTAGCTGGTTATTAGCCGGATGTGTATATTGATTTTTTTTGCCACTGTGGTGTAAAAAAAAAACAAGCTTTACTGGATTGGATGTCATATTTAATGTCAATTTCGCATAATGAATAATTAAAAGAAATGTGTTCAAGTATCTAAAATCGGGATCTAAAATGGGCTGTAACTGCGCATGCGCGTGGTTGCATGGCCTGTCACGTTTTTGCTTTTCATCCTTTTTGGTGTTCATGTAGTTGAGGACAAAACGATCAAGCTGCATTGGAGAGGATTTGCTGGTGTCTTTCTTGGTCTGGTCTGATCTGATCTGATCTGATCTGGTGCACATTTAAACCCAGACCCAGCCGGCCCCATGGTGCTGCGCAGGCTGCTGCGGAGGCGATGGGTCCTGGGGGTCGTGTTCGGCTTCTCCCTTATTTACTTCCTCACCAGCACACTCAAACAGGTGAGGCATTACACTCAGAAGTATTTACACTCAGGATCATGCTTCATCATAATCAAACCGTGTGCGTGATTATAACGTCTTATAACACATTTATAACGCATGCATATTAGTTCTGCATACATCCATGACCCAGAACAAAGCAGATATCAGCATACTGTTATTACACTCACTACTATTTTACTTACACACTACGAATCTTTATGTATTTCTGCCTCATGCTAATGTGTCATATGTAAATATTCGTATATGTAATGTATCTACACACACACACTTCTGCACACACGTGTAAACAATTCGAACATTCTTATGCCTCATTATTACATTATTTAATTATGATTCATATTTAATGAGTCACTGACGTGTACATATGATAAATAAAACTGTAAACTTGTTATTATAGATTAGATTTATTAGATAAACATATATTATTTGTAAAACATTTATGCATGATAAACAATTAGAGATAGATAGATAGATAGATAGATAGATAGATCTTTTAGAACTATTGGCATTGCATAGACCAGGAACTTAGCACAGATCTAGCAAGCAATCTAGCAGAAGTGCTAATATTTGCACTGTGCAAACTGACAAGTGAAGATCAATATGTAAATATATGTACAGAAAATATTCCATTAGTGTTTAATGATTAATTAATTACAATACACTACCCCATACTGATCACCACGGTTTAACACTCTAGGCCATGTTTTGACTTACAATTAGTATTTAAGTTATATATATATATATACACAGTATCTCACAAAAATGAGTAAGGTGATAGTAGATATGGTGGTGGTAGCATCATGGTCTGGGGCTGCATGAGGGAAACATAAAACACACTAAAGAGACTGAGTGATGTCTGAGATGTATAACAAAAAAGATTCAAAGGCATTTCACCGAGGTATTTTAGACACAGGGTTTTGTAATGTAAAATTTGGGGTATGAAGGAACCCCAAAATCTTGTTTTACAAAATCAAAACAGCTGAACAGCCAATCAGAATTCACACACACACACGATCATACCTGACATTCTCTCTAAGCCGTGCCCCATTTTTCCTTTTCGGCACATTTATTTATTTCTTTTGCCTCTTGGAAGAAGCCATTCTGTTGTAATTGAAAAAAAAAAAAGCTAAATATATGATGACAGGAGGAGAGAAGCATGCGGGATCGGACTCTGCTGGAGGCGAGGGAATCCGATCACCCCATCGCTTGGAAAATCAAGTTCAACCTGGGCAACAGCAGCAGGCAGATCACCCAGTGCCGGAACTCGATCCAGGGGAAAAGCCTCCTCACTGATGAACTTGGTAAATGTTGTAAATACTCTTTGAGGAAAAGGAAAACTCCACCCTGAACCACCTGCGTATGTCCAGAGTTTTAAAAAAGAAAGGAGAGAAGCGATACCGGTCTGTAGATGTTGATGGATCCAGAGCAGGTTTCTTCAAGATGGGAATAAATGTTGTTGACACCTGGCCAGGTGCTAAGAACCTGTTGATGAAGGAGGTCTTGTGAGATGATCTGAAGCATAGTTAAAGGGATCAGATCCAGTGGGTGTTTGGTGAGATCTGAAGATTGGATGATTTGCAGCACCCCTTCTTCAGCTGTGCTTGAGAAATTTGACAGTGAAGAAGTAGGGGGTTCCTGATTGTGTAGTGTCAGGGAGGAGGAAGTAAAGGTCTGGCAGATTTCCTCAATCTTCTCATTGTAGGAGGAGGCAAAGTCTACGGCAGTCAGGGAGGTTGAAGCAGGTGGAGCAGGGGGGTTGAGTAGTGAAGAGAAGATGCTGTGGAGCTTATGAGGATCTTGTGCTGAGGCCTCAAGCTTTTCCTTGTAGAAGGCAGTCTTAGCAGAAGTGACGTCTGAAGAGAATTTGGTCAGGAGTGCACGGTAGGAGGCGAGGTTGGGTTTTTTTTCCACTTCTGATCGCTGATCCAAGTTGCTGCGGAACACTTCTGTCACCTGGGGAAGGGACAAGAGGTCTTCTTGGGTTCAGTAGTCATGGGGCAGAGAAGGTCCATGGTTAAGGAAAGAGAGGAGAAGGAAGTGGCTGAGGGTAAAGAGGGAAAGGAGTCAGGGTCAGGAAGAGATGAAAGAGTACAGGAAGCTACAGAGGAGGCAAAATTTCACAAATGTAACCACTTCAAAGAGTTTTCCTTTTCTTTGAGTTTCTATTCAAATATTTTACAGAAGAGACTTTTGTCTCCGAATCCTTTCAAGACTCTAGAATAAAGTCCTTGTCTCGAGCATGCTGACCTCGTCATATTGCGCTGATCATCCCTCAGGTTACGTGTGTGAAAGGAAGGACCTGCTGGTGAACGGGTGCTGTAACGTGAACACGCCACGCTCCGGCCAATACATGTGTAAGAGCTGTCTGCCCAACGGCTGCTGCAGCATCTACGAGTACTGCGTGTCCTGCTGCCTCCAGCCAGACAAGGTGCAGTGCCTCTTCTGTCCTCATCAGTCTAGCAAACAATACTTGATCTGTGAGACATGTACAGGGTAGTGACGGGCCAAAGGAAGCAGTAGGACAGGACCCTGCATGAAACGTCTTTCCACTAATGTCCAACCATAAAAGCATAAAATTGATAAATCTCTAGTTGAGAGCAAACTTGGACTTGAGTGATGGAGCTGAGCTTGAGGAACTGTCAGGGTTCCTGTAAGAGAATTCACACACCAGGCTGATATTCAATGTTCCGGAGAACACAATACCGGATACGAGTATTAAAGATCTACTTTGCACTTTATCCCATGAATACCAGCTTTACACGTTCTTGGCATGCTGACAGTTCGTTTCTCCCAACATGCAGCTGAAACACTTCGCCATCCCTCTTCTAAAACTTGCCAAAACTTGGTGGTCTTCACTAGTTGGAGATTATCTTTATAACCTTGTGATCCAGTTCATGACCGGGCAGGTCATTCCAATAAAAGATAACGTATTTTATTACGTAAAGCCTTAAGGACCCCGTATGTGTCTCTCAAAAACCATAAAATACCAGGTGTTTCCAAAAAGGTACTGTAGATGTAACGCATTGATTTAATGACAAAGTTTCTGATTCTCTGTGTGTGGGTTTCCTCACCAGCAACCTTTACTGGAGCGCTTTTTGAACCGAGCAGCAGAGGGATTTCGGAATCTTTTCACCGCAGTCGAGGATCACTTTGAGCTGTGTTTGGCGAAATGCCGCACCTCCTCACAGGTAACCATCATCAACTCGTCAACCTCATGCCTGTATAATCACTAAAGTAATAAATAAATATATGTAAAATATACAGTCCACACATTTCAGCATCCATTTTAATATATCTTCTCAAGGAAAAATACTGTAGAGATGAAACTTGGATCTATTTTAGAGTAGTGAATGTGCAGCTTGTAGAGCAGTGCAGATTTACTGTCCTCTATAATATTTGGAAATATAGTGTGTGTATATATATATATATATATATATACACACACTATTTCCAAAAGTATTGGGTCACCTGACCTTTCCTGCTCTATGTGGTCTTTTTTCCAAACTGTTACCACAAAACTGGAGGCACTCAATTGTGTTCAATTGAATTCATCCCAAGATCTTCTACTCCATTCCATGTGAAGCATATCTTCATGGAGCTGGCTTTTGTAGCATCATGATGCTGAAACGGGTTTGGATCCCCTAGTTTAAATAAACAGGGAAATTTCATGCTACAGCATCCATAGACATCATATACAAAGAAAAAAAAACCCCACATATGGCTGGAAAAATCAGGTGTCCCAATACTTTTGTCGATATTGTGTACTGCACATTCTGTATAGTTTTGAGTTTGTCTCCATTTCATGTTTTTTTTTTTTTTGTTTGTTTGTTTGTTTGTTTTTTGTTTTCTTTCCTGCAGAGTGTCCAGCATGAGAACACTTACAGAAACCCTCAGGCCAAGTACTGTTATGGCGTAAGCCCTCCTGAGCTCCAGCCCGTCTAACGAAGGAAAAGCATCTCCACACAATTATACTACCTCTGACCTTCTCCGCTGTATTAACCGGACTCGAACTGACCGCGTCAGTATGAAGACGTCTCCGAAGATAGGGGGAAAAAAACAAAACATCATTTCGACCCCATCTGCGTCGGTGTCGCGATACTCATGATATTTTGGGTTGGTGCCTCAGAAAAAGGATCCTATGGTGGCCAGTTCGCTAGATATATACATTACTTATACAGGAAATGTATCACCAGACTGATGTCAGAGGTCGGGGACAACCACAGATTTGTGCAATCCGTCTGGAAGAGCACGTGGGTGCAATTATTATTGCTTCAGTTTTAAACCGAGACCGTAATCCAGGTCAGATTACCGTTGAACTAAAGGCTCGCGTGTATAGCGCTATGTATTAAAGCCGTATGTTAATTTAATAAATGCCATTTTTACCCGACTCGCCTCGTCTAAACGGAGAAACTGCATCCTTTAATCCTTTAAGGGAAAAAAAAAAGTGTATACTGTTATTTAATTTAAAAAGAACATAACATCTATTTATGGTTACGTTCATCAGAATTTGTGCAAAGCGAGTTCCTGTGGTGGTCAGAAACCTCTTTTTTTCTTCCTTCCTTCCCTTTTCTTTCATTCATCCATTCATTCAGCACCAAAAACCCCCGTATCCGATTTCATCACAGGATGTCAGTTTTCTACTTTCCTTTCCTGTTAACTCTTTGGACCAAAAGTATTGGGACACCCGACTTCTCCAGCCATATCTGGTTTTCTCAAGCGGTTACCACAGAGTTAGAGGCACGGAGAACACCTCTGAGATCTCCGAGATGAACCCACATCACTACCTGACTTCACTAACACCCCTTTTGGTTGAATGAATCTCACAGAAATCTTCAAAAAAATCTAGTGGAACATCTTCCCAGAAGAGTGAAGGGAAGCAAATGGAGAGTAAATGTTGAATGAGATGTTCAGAAATCACACACCAATCTTATTAATACATTAATAGGCAATTATTAGATTTCAGATCAATTTTAAATCAATTTTAAATCCAGATGCTTTCCAGTGGTTTTTTTTTTTTATTATTTTTCACAGCAAAAAGAAAAATGAGCATCGGTACATACAATACATGCAAATACAGGAAACGGACTACTTCAGTTTTTTCTTTTAAGACTTGCTGTAAAATATAGTTTCAACACAATTTCAAAAGAAAAAGAGCTCTGAAGACTTTCTCATGGTGGGGAAAACTACTTCTGATTGTTTACGAAACTCTGAAATCGGAGACCCCTTCCAAAAACGTCTCAACAATTCGACATGGATTTTGCTGAGTTACTGTAATAGAAAACGAATCAGCAGCATCGTTTTTCCCTCATGAAGTTTTGAATACGCCTGAGAGATGAAGCTGAAATTTCACGAGTGTTCTTGCCCTCTCTTTCGCTCTTTCTCTCTCTCTTTTCTTCCCCCTTTCCCTCTCTCGACGTAAAAACAATTAATCATCAGGATGATCTGTACAACAAATCCTGCAATCAAATTAGGAAATTAACAAGAGCCAAATCATTTCATTTTCCACACGACATGTTGATTAATTACCGGCGTCTCGCAGGATTCCCAAAGCAGTTTTGAAGCCCACGTTGTGCACCTGCTTCTCTAATGCCCGCCGCTTACGGTTTAACCCACGTTCAGTTTAAACGTTTTTTTTTTTTTCTTTTCTTACATTATTTAATTATATTGTATATATTTAGGATTTATACAGTGACCTACAGCATTAGACAAAAAAGAAACCTGAGTAAATAAAATTTTTGTTATTACATTGTAAATCCACACAAATATATGACTCAGCACTTTGAATCTGAACAAGGAAGTTTACCATTTTGCAAAAAAAAAACAACAACCCGTACAGCTGAATCTCAGTTTACATTATTAATAAAAAAATATTACATAAAAAAAAATGCACCAATAAATATAAGATAATACCAATACACGAAGTTAAATAATAAATAATATATTTGGTGAAAACTTTAATAGAATAATTTTTTTATTTACTGGTTTTGTATTAAAGTTTTTATACAAAACCAGTAAATGTTAATAAATAATGCGCAAAAATAAATAGTTTTTTCAAATATAAATAAACATAAAAACCACCTATTCATTCGTGTCTTTTTGACCTTTCGAGCAAATGGATTATCTGGTGAAGGAATTTCACGGATGCTTCCAGAAAATTCCTGGTCCACTGCTTGGCTTTGAAGTGTGAACCGGGAAATACTGGAAGATGAGGATTGTCACATTTCGCCAGGTTATGATTTGCACAAGGAATAATGTCTCTGTGGAGTCTCGTGATTATTTCTTTAAAGAGAATTTCCATGTCCTCGTCTTTAATCAGATTTCTCTGGTGATCCCGGATCAGTTCCAGCGCTTTTTCCATGTAGACGAGTCCGCACGTCGCTGACTTGTTCTGCTTGGCGATCGGCATCGACGTGTTGATCACTGGCTGATGGATGATCGCGGGGTTGTAATGAATGTGGTCCACTTTTAAGCTTGTCTGCAGAGATATAGTGAAGCATAGCAGGTCAAAAAACAAGCAATAAAAAATTATAAAAATGAGGAATAAACCACATTTTTCTCCTGAGTATCACAATGTAGTCTCAACCAATTCCTGAGAATCCTACAGGAAAGTGCTGTCCGCCCTCTTTTACATACATACACACAAGCTGGCTAACAATTGGCTCGTCAATTCCACTCAGCCTTTTTGACTCCTTTTGACTAGTCACTCATGTCACATAAGCCACATTAAAACGGCAAAACTCGTCTAGGTCTAGACGCAAGACGTCTGTAGAAATCGTCGAATCTGATTGGTCAGAAGCTGTTGATTCATTTCTATAATATAAGTTTTGCTAGTATTGCAAGATTTATATCACTGTGCACGTAACGCATTATTTAGACAAAATCGAATCATTAGTAAATGATATAAAATGTGTATTCAAAAAAGGTGATAATGTTAATATAAAGAGTTTCTATTAAAAGTTGGACGTTCAGCTGTAAACTAGTTTTCTGGTGGGGGAGACCAGAGTGCACAGTCGTCGATTGTTTTCCGTGTACCCCTATGTGCTCATGTTAACTTTCTTATAATTATTGTATATGCAGTAAATAAAACATTGTCTAGACAAAAAGTATTTGGACACCTGACTGTTCCAGCCATGAGGTTTATTCCCAAACTGTTAGAGTTGGAGGCAAACAATTGTATAAAATTGCGAAAATTTTTCCCTTCAATTGACCCAAACTTGTTTGCAGCATGACGATACCCCTGTGCACAAAACCAGCTCTATGAAGATGTGCATTATAAGGGTTGGAGTGGAAGATCTCCTGCTATAGAGCGCTGACCCTCAACCATATTGCGATGAATGTGACTGCACTCCAGGCCTCCTCACCTTCTCACCTACATCGGTAACAGCTTTCTTTACTAATACATTTGTAGCTGTTTGATCACAAATATCCACAAGTGCTCTCCTAAATCTAATCAACATCTTCCCAGAGAAGTGGAGGATATTTTAAGAGCAAATGGGGACTAAATAAGATGTTCAAAAAAAGCCCATTATAATCTTATGGTCAGGTGTCTACAAGCTGTCGTCCATATTGTGCGTTTACAGAATGTGTAATGTTCAAAAATGTTAATTTTACTATATATATATATATATATATATATATATATATATATATATATATATATATA
>JAAIIK010000015.1:9208821-9219992 GCA_014706435.1 Silurus glanis | reverse complement strand
ACACACACACACACACACACACACACACACACACACACACACACACAGTTATATTGTTGAATAGCATTTTATGTCCAGCTTCAAGAATTCCTCTAAAAAAAAAGGAGAAAACCCTGACACTTCCGCATATCAACGAATGAGTGAATGAATGAAAAATGGAAGGAATGAAGACGTTCGTCAAGTACAGTAATTTCCGGACTATTAAGCGCACCCAAATATAAGCCGCACCCACTGAATTTGACAAAGATTTTTATTTTGAACATAAATAAGCCGCACCTGTCTATAAGCCGCAGGTGTCTACACTGAAAATAATGAACGTTACACAGGCTTTAACGAAAGACAGTGTCTGTTACACGACTTGTATCTAAACAGTAGCCTACCAAGAAAGTCATTGTTCACTGTCTTCCTCCTTCCTTTCACAACTATTTCTCTCGAGTTTTTCTTTTGGCATCGTCGTGCATTTAAAAATCACCATCGGTGAAGTTTTTCTCCCGATGCCGTGCAGCTCAGAACACAGGTGAAGTGCGTTTTTTCATGCCCGGTTGTTTTCAGCGTGACGAATGATTCGCATTTCCTGTAGACAGTCCGAGTGAGCGGCAGGTCAAACATGAGAGGAACCTCATCCATATTTATGATGTGGGAGCGCATCTGATTTAATATAAAGAGTTTCATTGGTTCACCTGAACCCGTTCCGCAATTTCATTGGTCTAATGTTATGGGGCTCGGTTTTGAAGTTTTGAAGTTTTAAAGTTTGTGAAACCGGGAAAATTCATAAATTAGCCGCTTCGTTGTTTAAGCCGCGGGGTTCAAAGCGTGGGAAAAAAGTAGCGGCTTATAGTCCGGAAAATACGGTAAAATCCAGATAAATCTTGAAAATATTTTTTCCTAAATAAAAGTAGAAGAATCCTGTATACCGATTACTTCATTTCGTTTGCAATTGTTTAAGCAGGTTTTTAAATCCACTCTCCTAATAACTATGACACGTTTAGAGTGGGAGGGGCTTCTCTCTCACACTCTTCTGTCAATCACGGCAACGCTAGCCAATCGCGGCTGCCTGCGAGTTCTCATATGCAGGAGGAGGCAGATGACGCTTTCCTTGGAATGCTACTTTTTCCAACTGCCCAGTTTCAGTCATCGTATGTGTGCAGCAGCCTCAAATTCTTGTTCCGAGCTGCGAACTACAATGTATGCGGCCGTGTGCGAGTCTTACTTTCGCTGGGCTTCTGTGTCCATCACGAGAGACACGTAGCCATCGATCAGAGAGAAGGAGAAGAACTTGCACTCCAGGTCAGCAGCGACGTTCGCGTCCTCTTTAGGACTGCACACGGAGAAAAAAATTTCATGAACACACACACACAAAAAAAAAAACAACCAATCCGTATTTCCTTTAGGTTTAGTACAGCGTATTCAAATATCAACACTGCTTTAATACTCGAGCGTACGTTTTTGTTCTCAAAATGAAAATTCAAACCAGGACAGAATAACTAACTATGAAATACGTGGTGGTATCAAAAAGTTTCGAGTCTGGTTTTCTAACCCGCCAACAGATAACAGCACAATGCTGCACGCACAGTCGCAGGGAGCACCGATCTGCACGAGTCAATGTGCCAAAAGACTTTGTCCTGTGTACATCGCAGATTTGGCTCCTGCGGACTTCACCCTCTTCCCGAAGATGAAGATCTGGCTCAAAAGTCACAGTTTTTGACACCACTGCGGAGATCCAGAGCGAATCGCAGAAGGTGCTTGACACGCTTCGAAAAGTAGACTTCAAGGACTCATTCCAGAAGAACGCTGGGAGCTCTGTATCGCTGTGCAAGCAGACTATTTTAAAGGTGATGGTGTGTAGACGTAGATAAAAAATAAGAGCCAGTCTCGTATATGATAATTCATCTGTCTGATTAGCCATGCTAGCTTTGCACTGTTACATTTCTTTCTGGAGTTTACAGCTCAGATCCTTTTCACCAGCACAGTAATTACTGTGGTTCCAGGAGTGTTCTAGGAGGACGAATCCGCTGTCAAGCGCCATACCGATGAAAACTCAAAGAGATGAGTTGCTGAGTAACGACGAGTAATGATGTGTGTTGCGTGTGTAAATGGATTATATTTGGTTGCATCAATCGGTACTCGTCTGGTGGTGGTGGCGGCTTAGCGGGTAAGATGTTGGACTTCTGATCAGAAAGTCGTGAGGTAAAATCCCAACCACACAAAGTTGATACCGCTAGAACCTTGAGCAAAACCCTTAACCCTCAACTGCTCAGTTGTATAAATGAGATCATTGTTAGATCACGATGCACAAAGTAAAGTATCTTCTGGAGTGGTGCGAAAAGCACCATCACTGGAAGGAATCTGAAAGTCTATACAAATATAATCAAATATACAAAGACTTGTCTAATTTGTTTAGTTTTTGGTAGAAAATGGTATGTTTGTATATTTCTCAGTTTAATGAAGCTCTAGAAAGACACAGGCTGTTTAGTTTTGTGTAGAAGAACTCAAGAGGCCCTCAAAAAAAAAAAAAAAAAAAATGGGCAGATTAGCAGACACAAATTCCCACACATTTAAAATTCTTTCTCAGAATGAAAACCTGAGGTGATCAGGGGTCCAAAAAAAAAAAAGGTGGAACCAACTAAGGGGTGTGTGATATTGGCCAAAAATGAAAAATCATCTTGATATGTTGTGGGATTTTTGCTTATACCGATAATCAGACGATAAATGTTTAAAAAATGTGTTTGTAAATTTCTTATCTAGCTCTCTTTCACAGTGCCAAAAGTGTACTGGAACAATATTTTGAAGCACAGGGTATTCATGATTTAAAACAAGCATTCAAATAAGAACAAAAATCGCTGCTCTGCCGTAAAAAGTGACCTTGTCAGGATTCGGGGGATTTTCCTGGTAATGCCCTCTTTGTTGTTTGTTTGATTTTTCGGTTTCTGTCATGGCCAACGCCGAAATCTTCAGCTGAGACTTGAGTAAACTGCGGGAATAAATAGCTCTCCTTTTGTGTATATTTGTTGTAGGTTTACTGATTCAAAATGTGTGTATACTTTTATTCTACATCTCTGTGTGATGTCTTGTACAATGTGGCTTTGGAACCTTATAAGGAATTGTTTTAAGAAAATACGTTTCTCCACATTGCTTTTCATGCTGTTTCGACTGTAGTCGGGAACACCCCTAGAATCCACTCAGAACTAACGCACATATGTACACACACTGATTTTATTTTAATAAATGGGCTGGATCTAAATGCTGCGTACCTGTTGGAGTAGAAGAGGACGTCGATGAGCGTAGTGGCAATGCCCGGCAGCGTGCAAGGATCCAAACTCATCACGCAGAACTGATTCTTTGGGATCAGAACTGGGTGCAGTGTAGAACGAGGGACTAAAAGAGCACGCACAAACACAGTACCCTTATAGTACACTTAGTGCTACAGATCACAGTTGTGTGTATGAACGGAGAAGGTCGTGTTGGGTCGTTCTCACCTTCTCTGCCGTTGCCCTGAAAGCCGTTGTTCACATCCTGGCTGTGAACGGGCACAGACTCGCCGTCCACCTCCCGGAAGATGTTAAACTCCTCAGCCAGGGTGTGAATCACCACCGACAGGTCTTTCTCTCGCACCTGAGCAACCACACACACACCAATTAAGATTCCAACCAAGCAACTGTCCAGATCATTCAACTTTGTTTCATCCATCTGTTTAACCATCCATCCATGTCATTCGATCAAAGCAAAGAGACGAAGACACACTCTACATGGAAAGATGGTTAGATGATGGTATCCATCCATCCATCCATCCATCCATCTTACCTGCCTGCCCATTCATCACCTATACATCCAACACCTTAGCATTTGCCTAAACAACCAGCTTAACATCTATCCATCCAGCCATCCATCCATCCATCCACTTTACCATGTACCTGCCCAACCATCACTTATCCATCTATACAACCATCTTACCATCCATCACCTTTCCATCCAATACCTTAGCACCTGCCTACCCAACCATTTACACATCCATCTTACCATCTGCCTACCTATCAATCTATCCATCCATCTTACTATCTGCCTGCCCATCCATCATCTATACATCCAATATCTTAGCATCTGCCTACCCAACCATCTACACATTTATCTATCCATTCATCTTTCCATGTACCTGCCCATCCATCACTTATCCATCCACCCATTTCACCTTCTATACATCCGTCTTACCATCTGCCTACCTATCCATCATCCATCCATCTTACTATCTGCCTGCCCATCATCTACACATCCACCCATTTATCTTACTGTCTTCCCTTATCCATAATAAATCCATCCATCTTAAATGCTTATAGGCATCAGTCTATACAGCTGTCATACCATCCATCTTACTGTCTGCCCACATATTACTATCCATCCATCCATCAAACCTTCTACCTGCCCATCCATCACCTATCCATCTAATATCTTAGTGTCTGCCTACTCAACCATCTACATATCTATCTAGTTTACCATGTACCTGTCCATCCACCCATCTCAGCATCAGCCTAGCCAACCATCTACATATCTATCCATCTTACCATGTACACATCCATCCACCACTTCTCCCTCCACCCCTTTCAGCATCTGCCTGGCCAACCATCTAAACATATATTAATCCAACTATCTGCCTGTCCATCCATCATCCAACCAACCAACCATCCATCGATTAAACATGATATAAAATGCACTCTTACTCTATAGATTTGGACATTTGAAGGAATAAAGGACTATAATGTAGAACTGAAAATAACTGTCAACAACATTTAACAGTAATGCAGCATCTATAAATGGTGATGTATAAAAGGTACAGCATGCTGAGTCAGTCCACACCGCCATCGATTTAACTGCTCCTGTCAGCACCTTCCGCTCCACCGAGCGTAGCAGGAAATCGTTCACGTTAACAAAACACCGTCACTTGTGGTCACAGGTGTAACTAATGCGTTGATAAAAACGAATGGAAATTAAAGCGTTTTCCGTAAGAGATGGAAAAATATATAAATGTATATGAAGATAAGCTGCTATGAAATCTAATTCCAACCCCCTCGTCCAGGGCCTGGAAGACATTTTTGCCACTGATTGAACTATTTCAGAATTTGAGGAAACGTCACCGAAATGACATCTGTTGAAGAACATCCATACAAGAACGTTTCTCAGCTCCAAATGCTGGATACAGATCTGGTTCCCTACCAGAATGAAATCCGTCTGATAGGTAGAGAGCATGAAGACGGACACGTGTTGCTCGGCCAGCGGCGCGATGACGGATTTGGCGATCTTGGTGACACCCACGGCCTGAGAGCTGCTGGAGGCGTTGCCATTGGAGACGACGTTAAGGGGCAGCCAGGTGGAGCATTCCACTTGCAGGTGATCAGAGGGGGGAAGATCTGGACAAAAAACAAGGGCATGGAAGTTAGTCGTAAACGTACATGAGGCACGAGGTAGCGAATGTGTAAAGAGGAAAAAACTAGAGTAACTGACTCATAACAGAAAAACCACACTCATTAAGATTAAAGATTAGATCTCACTCAGAGTCACAGCTTTCCTTTTATCTTAATCTCAAATTTCTCATGTTGAAATCTCTCGCTTAGCAAGCTTGCGGTCAACTGAAGGAGTTTGCGTTTGATAAACAACCAAAGGAAGTCAAAGCAAACGGTTGCTTCTTATTGGGTGATGTTCCTCTGAGATGATATCAGGGTGATAGACGCCACCATTTGGCTGTGTATTTCTGTACAAACGTATCAGAATCAGTTTTTATTACCAAAATACGTTTACACACACAAGGAATTTGACTTGGCGTCAGGAGATTCCAGTGCAGCAGAACAGTACAGACATGAATATTTTAATTGTTCATGCTGAGTATATGCCAGAAGCAACAGTTTGAAGAGAGAGTGGGCTCAATGTGTGGGGTCCAATGTGATTTTCTTAGCCCTTTTCTCCACTCCGAAGGAGTGAAGATCTTGGAGATTGGGCACTGGGGCACCAATAATCCTCTCAGCAGTCCTGACTGTCCCCTGTAACCTCCTGATGTCCGATTTGGTAGCTGAACCAAACCAGACAGTTATAGATGTTCACAGGACAGACTCAATGATTGGACGAGTAGAACTGTTTCAGCAGCTCCTGTGGCAGGTTGAATTTCCTCATTTGGTGAAGGAAGTACAACCTCTGCTGGGCTTCAGAGTCAATGATATTGTCCCACTTCAGGTCCTGAGAGATGGTGGTACCAAGAAACTTGAATAACTCCACTGTTGTTACAGTGCTGTTCATGATGGTGCTGGGGGATTTCTCCTGGAATCCACAATCATCTGCACTGTTTTGAGCATGTTGAGATCCAGGTTGTTGTGGTTGATCGTTGGGTGAAACATTTTTTTTTTTAGCTTTTTAGAGTAGGTTTTTTAGCCAATCTGATCTTCTACGTTAGTTTGTTCCTGGTCTTGTTGTACAAGATTTTATCCCCACTTCTGTAAGCATCCTCTTTTTTTGAGTTTCCCAGTAAACCACGGTTTATCATTATTGAATGGGAAGAATGCCCTGGTGGGGATGCACATATCCTCACAGAAACTGACGTATGAAGTTACAGTCTCCGTGAGCTGGTCCTGCAGGTGGCTGCAGCTTCAAAAACACTCCAATAAGTGCAATCGAAGCAGGTTAGTAAATCCCGCTCTGCTTCATTACTCCATCTTTTAATAGTCCACAATACAGGTTTAGCGGATTTCAGTTTCTGCCTGTAGGTTGGTATGAGATGAACAAGACAGTGATCAGAGAGCCCCAAAGCTGCTTGTGGGACAGAGTGATATAAATCCTTTATTTGGGTGGAACAGTGATCCAAAATATTACTGTCTCCGGTGGGACATGTAACGTGCCGTCTGTATTTTGGCAGTTCACGAGAAAGATTTGTTCCGTTAAAGTCTCCGAGAATGATTAAGAGAGAGTCTAGGTACCTTTGCTCCGTTTCAGTTATTTGTTCATCCAGCCGTTTCAGCGTTGCGCCTCACGCACGCGTCTGGAGGAACGTAAACATTCGCGAGAACGAAAGAGGAAAACTCCTGCGGCGAGTAGAAACAGTTTTCGAACAGTGCCTCTAGATTTGGGCCGCATATCTTTTTCAGCTTTCGTCGATATAAAACACGCAATCCACCACCTCTCGTTTTCCATTTGAGAATTATGGAGGCCAATGTAGCCTTCACGAGATCTGTGCCTTACAACAATCCAGTGTCTGAGCTCTGCAGGCAGTTCCTTTGACCTCATGGATTGGATTTTCGTCAGCTGTGAGGCTTTTTATAGCGAGGTGTGCGCCTTTCCGACTCGCGTCCAATCAATAAACCTTTTAACGGGTGGACTCCAGCCAAGCTGTAGAAACATCTCAAGAGAAAAGGGAGGCAACCTGAGCTCAAGTGTTGTTGCAAAGGATCTGAATACTTATGTACATGTGATAGTTCAGTGACAATTCTGTTTTCACTTTGTCATTATGGGATGCTGAGTTTTGAGTGATGTATACTTGAATACTTTCTGAATGCACATGTGTTATGACATCTTATTAACCGCTCCCTGACAAACAACATCCAACATCCTTGGTTTCAGTGAATACTGTGGCTATAAATATGGTTAGAAATTGTTCTACAACCTGCCACTAGAGGTCACCTGTTCACAACCTTTTTTCACTGATGAAGCTTGGTTTCAAATATTGGGGTACTAAATTCTCATCTGTGGAGCACAGAAAATCCACAAGGAACCACTTCACAGACGTCAGATTGTGGGTCCCACAGCACTTTCAACGCTTGCAAATGATCCAAAATGCAGCTGCACGAATTGTGTTCAACCTGCCCAAGTTCACGTAGCAGATTCAAAACACAGATGTTTGCCTACAAAGCTAAAAATGGACCAGCACCTTCTTACCTCAGAGACCTCCACACCTTACACTGTACCACTCTGCCTGAGATCCTCCAGCATTGATCGACTGGTACCAGGATAAGAGGCAAATATACCTCAAGACTCTTCTCTGTTCTGGAATGAACTTCCCCTAGATGTCACTGGCTATCTTCAAGTGACGAGTGAAGACCCACCCCCTTCCTAGAACACTAGAATCCTCTCAGAGTTGTGGGCTGATTTCTGTTAAGCTTGTAATCTAGCATTCCAGCGTAGATTTAATCATCGATTGAGACTCTTTTGTACGTCGCTCTGGAAAAGGGCGTCTGCTAAATGTAGATAATGTATGTAAAGGTTTTAGTTGTTTTAGTGACCATGTTAGAAGATCATGCAATGGCCCCCCCCGCCTGCACCACGCTTTTGCGACTTTTTTAAAAAAGGTAGATGACTGGAATAAACGGCCATGGCCTAGACTGGGACACGTGCGATGACGTCATGTTTAGGAGGTCATGGACGGGCCAAGGCCAGGACCCTAATTAATTTTGCCACATTTAATTAAAAAAAAACTAGAGATAAATGGGAGCAAACGTTTTGAGAAAAGTGTGAGCAAGCAGGCGTCTTAGTGCAATAACTTAATGATTAAGAGGTCATGGACAGGTCAAGACCTGGACCATGACTGAGTCACATGTTTTTGAATTTCTTAGGAAACATTGATTTTTTTTATTTATTACAAATTGGAGACGATCGGAACGGTCACCGTTACGCCGTTGGCTTTTATTGAATTGTTTGAAAATAATGGTGGCGAATGAGAGAAGAGTTGGCCAATAAAAGTCGTTTCAAGAAAAGAGAATAAAAAGGCTGTGCGTTTACTGTGTTTTTAGACACTGACCGTTTCTGCTGAAATAAAGTCTGACATCACAACCCTGGATTCGCACTTATTCTATTATTTTTGATTGGTGCTTTAACTTTGGTACTGAATTTGTTGCTGTTGTTTTTAATTATATACGACAATCCCAACTACTACGTAATGGTCAATCTTTTTTTTCTCCTTCTCTGATTGGCCTAGACCGATATGATTTTAACACAGGTGTTAAACTGGCCAGTGCATTTAATAAATAGTATAATCCTATTTGATCTGGAGGGATCATGGCTATAGAGTGTTTCATTTTAGCTGGGATATTTGTATGATGGCGTCCCCCCCATTCTCAGGTCTCTTATCCCAGAGATCTCTCATGTCTTTGTAAGCTAGTATTGTCAAAATCCCCAATTGCACCCTAATCACACTATACAGTGTCTAACTTTTATAGAACAACAAGGATACTTAATAATCCGTATTTCTCTCTCCCTGTCACAGCTCTACTCTCTCGTCAATGAGAGATCAGCTGGGGATGGTTCCGCATCCAAAGGCTAAAACAACCGTGAAGTTCCTGAGCAACACAAGAACTTTAAGGATGGATTTTGATTGCAATTAATATTAAGAGACCGCTAAAATGGCTCAGGACTACAGGTTGCAGTGAATCGCCAATCGGTGCACACCTTAACGATGGTTAACTGCAATGAACGGACATTCGGTGACACTCATGAGAATGGGTTCCGCTTTAAATCTGGTTCCTTTCAAGGTTCCTTCATCATGCCATCTCAAGAAGCCACAGTCGTCACTGGCTCACTTATTAGTTTGTTCCTAATATGTTTTTTATTACCGCTTTGTCTGTGTAAAGCTGCTTTGAGACAATGTCCATTGTTAAAAACGCTATGCAGTATATAGTGAATTTGAAGCTGAATCAATGTTAACGTCCTCACCTTCTGGACTATCCCTGTCCCCTAAGCCTAAAATTGTACACTGGGTTTATGCCAACGCTATCAGTTACAGCAGCCTGACTGAGCCTTCAACCATAAACTAGACTCAACTACAGTTATGGCAGTTAATGCTATTTTTATTCCTGCATATTCAAGCTGTGAGAAAGCTGCGAGTTTATCTGGATTGCTTTTACAGAAGGGCTTTTGATATCGATTATTTTAGTAATGAAGTATTCTAGTGATTATTCGGACGAGAAGTACTTTTTCTTTATTAAAGAGCACCACTATAATATACAAAAGAAAACGAGACACAGCTCTTAAAGTGAACAAGTCATTTGTTTCCTTGTTGAAAAAATGTACATTTCTATTGCTGAAACTTCATAAGAATATCTGTGAAAACCCATTTAGTGCATTTAATTGCCATATTTCATCAAAATGTAAATACAATATACACATGAAAAAAACATTTGTAAATAAAAAAAAAAAATCTATTATTTCAAGCTTTATCTATTTAAAAAAACCAAAATAAAATCTGCTTTTCTTTATGTTTTAGTTTAAAACGATCCCAAACTTTGGAAACTTTTTTCCAAACTGTGTCTATTTCTTTGGCCTGAATCCTATGGAAGCCCGTTTGCCTAATTCCGACTTTTCTTGCAATTTGTGTAAATTAACATTTGTATTGTATTTAGCAGATGGCAAGCTGACAACCAGGCTTAAAAAAAAAACAATATAAAATATAACAACATTGTTTTGAAAATGTACACAGATATTTTACACAGATATTTTGTTCATTTGTGAAGATACAAGCATCTAGAATATATAATTTATTTAATTTCGTATAATAATCAAATGATATAGGCATAAATTAAATATACAAACGTTGAAAACGGAATTTCTAGACTGTTCATGAGGAACCATCCCTCGGCTTTACTACGTTCAAATGATTGTTTTTAAAGGTTTGTATATTTGATTTCTGCATATATCATTTAGTTATTAGATCAAATGAAATCAATGATATATTCTAAATGCTTATATCTTCACAAATGAACAAAATGTGTAATTTATTTTGAACAAAAATTGTCATAACAATATCATATTATATTTTATAGATTTATTTTAAAGCCTGGTTGTCAACTTGCCATCTGCAATGATCATTAAAAACAAAGCAAATGTTGATTTACACAAATTGCTTCACCTTTTATACTTAAATGCTATATTTTATTTTTTACAGGAACAAACAACCCAGCATGAGGGAATCCCCCATCCACGCCTCAACAAGCAGCTACTATAAACTTTAAAATGTCTAAATTAAAGATATTTAAACTCAATATGTGGCTTTTGACTTATTTTAAGTACACTTTTATACATAGAAGATACCCAGAATTAGGGTTTTATATAATTATAATAAGCAAAACATCTAAATAAAAAAGGTTTCTTTTTTTTATCCGATTAATTAAAAAAATTTATCTGATTAATCAATTTTTTTAATAATTATT
>JAAIIK010000015.1:9171505-9182551 GCA_014706435.1 Silurus glanis | reverse complement strand
CAAATCTAGCATTAGCAAAGAAAAAAGAGCATAGTCAAATCTAGCATAAGCAAAGTCACATCGAGTCTAGGATTAGCAAAGAAAACAGACTTAAATATGACATTATCATGGTCAAGCAGTTAAATCTAGCATTAGCAAGAAGGACTGGGATGAACATACATAAATGTCATTAAAATGTTAGCAAAAAAAATTTACAAAATGAACTTCATGAACTTTGAGTGCGAGAGTTTCAGACACATATTTCCCACAGTTTTCACATGCAGTTACTGAGCATCAGAGTCATTAGTGCTTTTTGAGTAACCCATTCCACATTCAATCCCCATTTGCTGTTATAAAACCCTCCACTCTTCTGGAAAGATGTTCCATTAGATGTTGGAGTGTGCTTGTGGAGATTTGTGCTCAATTAGCCACGAGGGTGTTAGTGAAGTCAGGTACTGATGTAGGTGCATGGGGTGCAGTCAGTATTTACATTCATCCTAAAGGTGTTCAGTAGAGGGGTCAGATTTATAGCAGAAGATCTTCTACTCCAACCCATTTGAACTATATCTTCATGGAGGTCCGGTTGTGCCCAGGGGTATCGTCCTGCTGGAACAGGTTTGGGTTTCTTAAAACACAGATGAGAATCGACTGCTATGTTAGTGGTCGACTCTTTAGATTTTGTGAAGGTCTTATTGTGCCACCGTGTTTCACTCGGAAGTTCGGAACTGTTTCTTTGATCATATTCAAAAAGTCTTCAAACTCTTGCTCCACACTGATGTCCTGAGGAAATACAAGAGAAAAATGTCATAATGTGACATCAGAACATTGTCAAATCATTTAGAACCGACTTTAGTAAAAGGTTACATACAGATAAGTCCAGATACTCAATTGATGATGAAGGGTTTCCTTCTATGGCCTTAAGCACTGCAAAACATCCGGCTGGGCGAACAGGATTCCGAGCCATCTACGACGTGAAGAGAATAATCAGAATATCACAGAGAAAGCGTTCTGTATATCATTTCACTTGACATGCCATTGAATGCCAATGTTCTGTGTCAAACAGAAACCAATGTACTTCACACTTACTTTAAGAATCCGAAGGTTGTTGTTTACTTTGAGGCCCATGGCTAAATGGATTGCTCCTTCAGTAGGGATACGATTGATACTGTGAAAAACAGAATTACGTAGCTGCACAATGAATAATATCCTTTTTATATACAGTCTGTCAGATGTTTGGAAACACCTAGTTTTTTTGTTTTGGAGACTTATGTATGTTCCCTTTGTTTTTATGAAACAAACTCGGTAAAACACACAAGAATTGGACAAATTCAACTTTGACAAAATTCAACTTTGGCTTTGAAACTTAACTGTTTCTGTTTCTGCAAGAATCAATAAAATCTTTCTAAGTCTCAAAACATACATGACCTTTGATTAAGATAGCTTGATTTGTCTTCCTGCACAAATCTATAATAGATTTCGCTCAATCTTTGACTGTGTGATGGATAATATGAATTTTAGTTCCTTCATACTCTTTTTTTTTTTTTTTAATACTAATTTTAGAAAAATGATAATAATTCCTAATAAATACTCTACTTATGTTTAGGGCATTTGGCAGATGCCAGATAAAGGAAATGATCAAATAAAATACCTAATATTTAGTTCCTCCAGCGTGTTGTTTTCTTTCAGTCCCTCACCTAGAGCTGATGCTCCTTCTTTGCCAAGTCCGTTGTAAGATAAGTCCACAGTTTGCAAGAATATATTAGCCTTTCAACAGTGAGAAAGTCATTGTGAGTGGATTATTGTGAGTGATTTACAGAGCTTGTTTCATCAACTAGTGCAAATAAGTCAAAACTTTAATCATGCTAATCATTGCTAACAAAATATTCTAAATGTGCTAAATACACAGTAAAACTATGTTTAAAGCATGTTTAAAAACTATGCATTATTTTATGTTGCAAAAATACAAAAATGCATGTTTTGCGATGCTAATGCACCTGATTCAAGCTAGTTTTCTGGAAGATGTTAGCACATGAAAGCAAAAGGTATCCTTCAGAAACTACCCAAGTCGTCTGCACTACACTATAAAAGCTCTTTCACTTGTACTATCACTTTGGTTTCTATAATGTTACTGTTCTCCTGTAGAAATGTTAACCTTATGTTAGAATCATTTTTATTTGTTGGTTTGACAGAGTGGCAAGATCATAGCAACCTCACTGTCTAGCTAGCATCCAACTAGTGAGAAAATAGAATAGATAATAAAGGACATTACTGATCATTGTCAAGCAATAAATTATATAACTATAAGTATTAGGACACCAGTCACATCTTTGCCAAACTGCTACCACAAAGTTGAAGGCACACATTTGTATTGGATGTCTTTGGATGTGGTAGAATGAAATTTTCCCCTCACTTAAACGAAGAGACCGAAACCTGTTCCAAATGATAATGTCCCGGTGCCCAAAGCCAGCTCCATGAAGATATAGTGTGCATGGGTTAGAGTGAAATATCTTGAATGGCCTGCTATAGAGCTCTGACCTCAACCCTACTGAATGGGATAAATGTGAACGCTGACTGCACCCCAGGCCTCCTCACCTACATCAGTACCTGACTTTAGTAATGTGGCTGAATGAGCACAAATCTCCACAAACACACAGATGGTCACCTTTTCTCTCAGCCTGGCTTCCACTATTTCCCATAACTTCATGGTGTGACTGATCAACTTAATTCTTAATTCACCCCTACACCATTTCTCTTTCCATCCACACCATGAAAGAACAGTTTAAACCCACCTCCAATGTTCCTGGTCTCACTCCCTTTCCACTTGGTCTTCTGAACACACAACATGTCTATCTTTCTCCTCTCCATCATATCAGCTACCTCACTCCCTTTACCAGTCATAGTACCAACATTTAAAGTACCAACTCTAACCTCCACTCTCCTCCACTTCTCCTTTCCCTGTAGACGACTTCCTCCTCTTCTTCTCCTTCAGCCAACAGTAGCCCAATTTCCCTGTTGGCTAATGATACCTGTGGCAGTCAATGGTAACCCGGGCCTCGACCGATCCGGTATAAAATTCTGATTCCTGATCCGCATATTTGATTGGCACGTTTTATGCTGGATGCCCTTCCTAACGCAACCCTCCCCATTTATCCGCTCTTAGTACCAGCACATTTAGGGGTCTAAATGTGGAATAAAATGTTCAAAAACCACATACCAATCTTATGGTCAGGTGTCCACAAACTTTTGTCCGTATAGTTTATGCTGAACATACTATTCTAGATACACCTCCCCTGGCAGAATAAGCTCTAATCTTCTGGAAATGGTTTCCACTAGATTGTAGAACAAGGTTATGGGGATTCATGTTAATTAAGTACATTTAATTACAGTCCATTTCACTTCCTCTTCAACAACCCCAATGGAGCTGGTTTTGTGCAGAGGGGCATGGTCATGCTGGAACAGGGTTGAGCATCTTAGTTGCAGAGAAGAAAAATTGCAATATTACAGTATACATTGGCATTCTATACAGATGTGTGCTTTCAACCTTTTGGATACAGCTTGGTGAGGAGCCAATTATAAGTGTAATGTCCCATGAAATCTTTCTAGTGGTAAAGGAACCTCCATAGTATCGTCCTGTATAAAAAGTACTGAGAAGTTTAATCGTTGTTTTTTGGGTTTATAAATATCTCAGTGAGTTCCTCTGGAGCATGAAAGAAGCGTTGTCACATTTACCCCGAGGCCTTTAGCTAAAGCAATGGCTCCTTTTCCACGAATGCAGTTCCAGGCCAGACTGAGTGACTTCAATCCCGTGTTCTCAGCTACAGCGGCACCCAGAACTTCCCCTGAGGGCCAGAAAAGAGAGGGAATGAACTCACACAGATGCAGTCACAGATGAGGTGTGTGCATCATTATCGAAGCTTTCCCAAGCTAACACAATTTTTATAACCATCACCTGAAAGTCCTTAAAAAAAAGAAAAGCCTTATTATATTTACGTCAACATGTTTACACAACATCTTGCTGATATTATCGAAATGTTCATCTGACCTTTCTCTATATAATGTTATCTAGCTGATTAAATTTAGACATGAACTATAAGAAAACCCCTGATTAACCAGGATAAAGGTTTGCAAGATTCAAATATTTGAAAACATAATTAAGGACATTATTGATCATGTGAAAACGTTTTAATCTCAAAAACTTCAATTTTATTTATATCGATGTACGTGGTTTATCATATCTAGATATGAGGTGGTATCAAAAAGTTTCGAGACTTGCGCTGATTACAAAAAAGTGCTTTATTTATCTACGTTTACACACGATCACCTTCAAAATACTCTCCCTGCGCAGCAATACAGAGCTCGCAGCGTTCCTGCCACTTCTGAAATGAGTCCTGGAAGTCCTTTCGAAGCGTGTCGAGCACTTCGCGCTGGATCTCTGCAAACCTTTAAGATGTGGGAAGAGGGCGAAGTCCGCAGGAGCCAAATCTGGCAAGTAGGGTGGGTGTGGAAGTAAGATCACGTTGTTTCCGGCGAGAAACTCACGTGCGATGGGAGCACGATGACAAGAGTGTGCACGTGGTCAAGATGGAACAAGTTGCACAGCTCCCGAAGTTCACAGGTCTGTACAATGTCTTTTGGCAGAAGGTCGGTGCTCCCTGTGACTGTATGTGCAGCCTCGTGCTGCCATCTGTTGGCGTGTTACAAAACTACACTCTAAACTTTTTAATACCACCTAGTACATGTATAACAGCATACACATTACGATGAATACTATATATAAAGTAAGTCTCCAGTTGTTAGCATTTACTGTATTGAACATATGGTGATCTCCCCACCATATACCATCACATCCATATCGGCTTGTTGAGCGAATGATTCCCAAGAAAAAAGATTCCCAAGAATAGTTCTAGATCCTAATCCTAGACGCTTTGAATGAAAGATAAGTAGGTTTATCCACAACTTCTCAAATTAGGACAATTAAAAGAAGTACACCTAGTAGCATGTTTTTGGAGGAAAAAGGAAACTGGAGAACCTGTTCAAAAAGTCCACACAGACAAGTGTAAGGCGGATATCTAAGCAACTCTGAGGAACCCTACCAGATGTTCCACTGCAGTGCAATTCAGAACTGCAATTCAGCTCACAGCCAGCAGAGGGAGCTTCCAATTACAGCTTATAAAAGACTACAGAAAAAAAATGATCTGTAGTGTTTCTGCTTTATCATATTGCTTTATATTTGTTAAAAAAGCTAAACATACGCTCCAGTATATTTGTATAATAGCTTTAGAATGATATCGGCATATGTATGATAAAGAGAATTGCCAGTTGGATGTGATATGACTGCATGATTCATAGCTCTCTCGTGGAATTATCTTCTTTTTTTTTTCCTTTTGAATTAGACGGATCGCAAATGACGCTCCTGTCGTTCGGCATCTCGTAGCCAGAAGGCTCACATCCACAATCCTCCCACCTGACACACGTCTACGGCTCGTCTTCGATCATTCAAACTGTTTAAATCGCTGCTTATGTCATTCCATAACGTCGAAGACGTGAAAGAAAACCACCAGTGTTCCTTCACTCGATTAAAACAATCCCAATTTAATCCACCAACAAAACCTGTTTCTCGCTTAATTATCCATCACAAACTGACCTGCATTTTCAGGAGCAGGATTTTTTTTGTCTTTCTTTCCTCTGCCAAATCAAATAACAACAGAGGATTTGGCTGCAAGAGAATTGACCTGCCTTCTGTTTTCGCTTGGTGTAAAGGGTATGAGGACGTGGGGGTGGGTGGTGGGGTTTGTCTCAATTAAACAGCGCAACCAAATCGAGTCTAAATGTCATTCTGGGTCTATTTTTCATTATGTCGTTTTCATTCTGAAACCGCGCAGCCTCGGGCCCATCGTCTGCCGTCTGACTGACATCATGTACGCTGTCTGACAACATGATTCCTCTGAAAAATGTGAAAGTTTTAAATAAAAAAATTCAAAATGAACGCTTTTAGTGGTACAGAACACTAGTGAAGAACCACACAATGGCTCTATTTAACACGCCTCAGACCAAGAGTCCAGATTACAGCAGATGCGGTATTGAGAGGGTTTGGTGTCACCGCGCATTTAGATGATTTATAACTGAAGGTTTTGTATTGATAAGACACCTAGGCTTGAAGACAGAATGAGTGAGACAGAATTGTTTTTGGAGACAGAACTGTCATTCATTTACCTTCGGCAATTAATCTTCAAGGTCTGAATGTCTAGGAACAGATGGCAGACACTACGCCGGATAAAAAGAAACCTTTACAATGGAAATATAATGAATTTCTGATTTTGCTCCAAAACACCACCTGCTAAAATTATTATGAAAAGGGGATTATTTAGCAACTAAGGTATATAGCATTATTAGAAAATCCAAATGTGGACCAGGTCACAAACTATTGCATATTTTCTATTAAATAAATTATATATATATATATATATATATATATATATATATATATATATATATATATATATATATATATATATATATACACACACACTGGAGATCAAAATTAGAGAACAATGTATAAACAGTTGAACAATTCTGAAATAATATCATCTTCACTGCTCAACAGTTGAAGGAGTTTTTGTCCTGTCTATACCATGCTACCAGAACACCTTTTCCACAAAATAACTAAGGCATTTAAAAAAAAAACATTATTTTGCAGAAAACACACTATTATATCTAGGGGTTTAATGATACACGTATTCATACTGAACCGATACCGAACCTGGTACCGGACTTTTTTGACGATGCACATGTGTACCGAATGCAATCCTTGTTTTATGTGCATAATATAGTTATAATCTGAGTTCCCCTAATGAACGTATTAAGTTTGTTTAGTCTCCGCCTCGTACTTTACGTACCGGAAACACGATTTCGTTCTGCACATGTGCAAAATTGCTGCCATTTCCTGTCATCGGCATCAATTTTTACGACCGTCTACCAATATGGATTGTTTTGCGTTTGACACACAGCTTAAAATAAGACCTTTCTGTCAATTCTGCATATCGAGGGATGGAATGAATGAATGAAAGTCTTCATAATTTATGTATAAATATATTGAGCGAATAAATAAATAAGTATCGTGTGTTTCTTAAATGCGGCCATTTGTTAAACTATGCTGAAATAAGAACAGCTAAGTAGAACATATTTTTTTATAAAATTAAATATTAAATGAAAACACACACACACACACACACACACACACACACACACACACACACACATCCGTATTTCCCAATTTATTAAATTAATTTAATTTGTGCCAATTTGATAAATTACTAATTTAATCAATATAATGAAAAAGTATATTGCTTTAATTTATTATATTTTATTTTATTTTATTTATTCTATTTTGATATTTTTTTATTTAAACCAGTCAGGCATTTTTATTTAAAAATTGTTAAAAAAATATTAACTGTTGATGTTCACAACCGTGAATAAACTACTTTGATTAAAAAAAAAAAAATGACAAGCAATTTTACATTTTTAATTTCTTCCCCCAAACCGTGACTTAAAAAAGGTAAAAAAAATGGTACGTCCTGAACCGTAAATTTTGTGTACCGTTACACGCCTAGTTATAATCACTATATCAGTGGCCTCTGGAGTAATACAGTAAAAACACTCCAACTTTGATGGATGAAAGTATATTTGTTGCTACATTTTCTTTGATGAAGCGTTTATTCGACATTTATAGAAAAAAATCTTTAAAATCAGTTGTTTTTCAGACATTCATAAAATTTTTTAGTTGTATATCGTTTTTAAAAATGGACATTGTCCCAGAGCAGCTTTACTGAGATTAGAAGGTTATGAAATTTTAATTCATTCATTAGCGACTATAAGTTTGTTCCATATCATTGTAAGTTTGTCTCTAATGAGTGGCGACAGTAGCGAGGAAAATGTCCCTGAGATGGTACGAGGAAGAAACATTGAGAGGAACCAGATTAAGAACGGAAACCAATCCCTTAACATTGGTGATGCTGAATGTCCATTCATTATAAGTAATGCAATGGATGCATGATAGCGGAGATACAAGCGCCGGGTAAGAACGTTTTATTAAATACACAGGAAATCGAATCCAAATCAGCAGGCAAACTCGGAAACGTGAACCGGAATATCATCGGGTGATTCATGAACAACAACAACCAGGGCAAATCTAGAACGAGAAACCAGAAAGTAGATAAAAAAAAAAGAAGAAAGAAATCCAAGAAAGAAAGAAATCCAAAGCTGTGTTTTTTTTTTTTGTCTTTTGAACTTCATGAGACAAAAAAATAGCTGCTGAATCATAAGTAAAAAAAAACAGGATCTATTTTTTTGGACGATCCATTTAACATAGTAAACTTGTCAGGATTAGAAACGAGTTTATTAGAGGGACAGCGCATGTAGGATGTTTTGGAGACAAGGTGAGGGAGGTTTGATTGAGATGGTTTGGACATGTGCAGAGGAGGGACATGGGGTATATCAGTAGGAGAATGCTGAGGATGGAGCCACCAGGTAGGAGGAAAAGAGGAAGACCAAGGAGGAGGTTTATGGATGTGGTGAGGGAAGACATGCAGGTAGTTGGTGTGAAAGAGGCAGATGTAGAGGACAGGGGGGTATGGAGACGGATGATCCGCTGTGGCGCCCCCTAATGGGAGAAGCCGAAAGAAGAAGAAGACGAAGAAGATTTAACATTTAAAATATGAGTAGCAGTTATTTAAAAATGAAGTTGAGTGAATTTCAGGCCTCAGTTTATGATTCCTGGCCCTTAATTATTTACACACCTTTTTGCTTTTATCCCTAATGGGAACTACATGAGGCAGGAAAGGATTGGTTAGGGCAAGGCTGTACTTAATTCTTAAAGATTGGAGAACTCTTTAGGTGACAAATAACTTCTCTAAAAATAAGAAGAAAAAGAATAAGGAGAAGAAGAAATGGGCATGTAAATTACTCCAAAATTAGCCTTTTATCATTAGCTTTTATCTCTTCTCCCTCAGGCTTTACCTGCTGTTTCACCCAGTTGGTTGTGGCTCAGGTCCAGATGCTGCAAGTGCTGGTTTTTGTTCAGCGCTGAAGCCAGGTGTTTAGCCGCTCGCTCGTCCAGATGGTTCCCGGAAAGGTTAAGGGAGATAAGAGTGTTGTTCTCAAGCAGCATGCTGGCCAGAGCCTTCATCCCACTTTCACTGAGCCTGTTCTCTGAAAGATCGATTTCTGCAAGACATTTCACACAGTTTCCGTTCAGACATTTGCAAATCATGCTTTCTTAAAGAAATGAGGGGAAAAAAAGAATTATAATTAACTAGTCTTATTCTGCGTCTGAAGTTATACCGAAAAAGGCTCATGTTGCCAACAAAAGGTAGACATCACTGATAAATGTCAGTAGATATCTTCCTCAACCTGCATCCAATTCTTCATTGAAGTCAGACACACAATCAGACGTTGCTGACGTGTTTGGGACACAGTATGACTTATTTAGAGATAAAACCTCAGGTGGCCATTTTAAACAGAAACAATTGCATGAACTGATATTTGTTATCATGTATTTAATCTAAAGTATGATTCTATGGTAGGTGTGCTATTGTGTAAGCATAAAAAAACACGCCTTTCAGATTTGTAGAATTCCAACAATCAAAGTCATAATTCCAGGTAATAAATAAACTGCATCCTACAGAATCAAGGAAAACGAGGAAGATCTGATTAGTACAGAATCAAAGAAATCTGAGGAAATCAATTAAATCAAAGACATCAAGGAAGATCAAGAAAGATTTAAATGTAATTGTAGTTATATAAAGGCGATCTAATAAGTAACAAGAACTAACAAGGACTAAACTAAACTGTCATGCATGCAGTCACATTATGTCATGACATTAAACTGGAAAATGCAGTGGCTGATGGGAAACATAGTTCATGTGTTTCGGTTTTGTCCTTGATTACTTCGTCTTCAGATTCCCTCATGTTTTATGTTCTTTGTTTGAAAAGAAAAAAAAAATTCCCATGTTTTAGTTGCTGGTAGTTTGGCAGTTTGGTAGTTTTGGTAGTTTGATTCCCTGCCTATAACAACCAGGACTGTTGTATACTTATGAATCCGTGATTTCCAATTCTTTGTAACTACATTAGTGTCAAATGCTCACAAAAAACAATATAAATGAACACTGGACACCAAAGAAGTCCTGCTTCATGGTCTACAATTAAAGTACTATTAAAATTCTGTGGAAAACTTGCGCATATAAAATAATATATGAGTGTTTTACGATGTTCGTCTCATAACCATTTATCAAATGCAGCACATGTAGTTTTATTCATTGTCATTTTCATTCATTCATTCATCTTCTCCCGCTTATCCGTAATTCGGGTCGCGGGGGCAGCAGTCTAAGCAGACTCCCTAGACACTTCTCCGTGTCCAGGGATCGGGCTGTCAAGGCCCCCGCCTTCGACTGCTGCCCGATCCTCTCAGCACCGGTCCCTTACGGTCCCTCCTGCAGGTGGTGAGCCCACGGGAAGGCGGCCCCACATCACTCCGACGTCACGGTCCTTGATTTATTTTTCTCGTAAGGGTCCCCTGGAGCATAGAGGGTTAAGGGCCTTGCTCAAGGGCCCAAGAGTGGCAGCTTGGCGATACCAGGGCTTGAACCCCAGACCCTCCGATCGATAACCCAGCGCCTTAACCGCTGGAGCCACCACTCCCCCGCCATTGTCATTTTATTATTGTTAAATGAAACAAAATATATTAAACAGACTGAAGGTTGAAGCTCACACACATGAACTACAGCAAGTCAAAAAGTTATCCGATCATCTGACTTCTCTTCAGCCTGAAATCCTAATTCAAATATATTTCGATCTCTCAGATTAAAACCAATCTCGAGCTGTCATCACGTCTCCTGTCCCAGAGAGGAGCTAATAAAAAAGATGAATAAAAAGCAGTTGGAGAAATATAGGCTAATTCTATTTAACTGCTTAAGGTATTGCATATATTGACTTTGAACATATTTAAGCAGAGCTAATAAGGTGTGTGTGTGTGTGTGTGTGTGTGTGTGTGTGTGTGTGTGTGTGTGTGTG
>JAAIIK010000015.1:9159815-9171495 GCA_014706435.1 Silurus glanis | reverse complement strand
GTGTGTGTGTGTGTGTGTGTGTGTGTGTGTGTGTGTGTGTGTGTGTGCACCTGTGATGTAAAGGTTCTCTTTCAGCATGTCAGCTATGGCGGCTCCACCTTCTCCCTCCATTCCATTATCTCGCAGATTCAGCTTCAGAATGGAGGTGTTGGTTACCAAGGGAACTGCCAGGGCTTTACTACCCTACGGAGTGCACTTTATTATTTTATTCTCTTCTTCAGTCGTAGGACTGTAAAGCATCAGAATTCACATTTTAATCTCCTTTAGCTTTATGCGGTTATCTAGAATTCCTGGGGTCACCTGAGGCCCGAGTCCATGGTGCTTCATGCTTAGTTCTGGGCTGTGCATGTTCCTGAGAAAGTAGGAGACGGGAACCACGTTGAATGTTTTGCACACCTCTCGGTAACACGCCGTGGGGTCATACTTCGATGGCTGATCTGCAACGTGACATTTTATCTCAGAAAAGGTCATTTTTGTTGGGAAAAACACACAACAGAACATACTGATTGCAGTTATAAGAAACGAATAAAGACTGGGGTGATGTGAAATGTCACAACATGTAGACGAGTGCCAATTACAATCTACAAAACGATCCATAAACAAAACAGAGGACCCAATTGCACAGGTTAAATTCATCCAGAGCTTTTACCTAGTGCAACTTGCAAACGTGCTTTAAAGTCCCCATCAATGAATACATTCTGATACTGGTTCATCAGGTCACAAACTAAGAACACATAGACAGCCTACAAATGCACTGGGAGGGAATTTCATTAGAATTATAATTTTTGTGTTTGTTTTAAATGCTAAATGACGTACTACTGGACGCCATATTGTTTGAAGACTGCTGGTAACTCAGCTTTTTAGACCTCAGGTGAAAGTTTGTTTCACCACCTCAGGGCCAAAATAGAGAAGAGTCTTGAAGCATGTCTTCCTTGTACCCTGAGAGATGGAGGGACCATTTAAGTAGTGGTCGAGAAGAGCATGGGGCAGTGCATGAGGGAGGGTCAAGGGTAGTAGGTGGCTGCTGTGAGATAGGTGCAGTTAACTCTCTGCCCATTCAGCAATTATTACACTCTACTATACTATATATATATATATATATATATATATATACACACTCACAATAAAATTCTATACTATACTATACTATACTATATTACTTCACCATGCTGTCATACGTTACTATACACTACATTATAATGTATTTTACATTACTATACTATAGTACACTGTACTTTACTATGCAGTTCTATACTATATGATACCTCACTATACTGTCATACTATAATACACTACATTATACTGTACTTTACATTACTATACAGTATACTGTATTATACTATACATACTATAGTATAGTTCACTATACTGTCATATTATACTACACTATACTATACTGTATTATACTATACTTTACTTCACTATGTTGTCATATTATGCTACTATACTATACTATACACTACTATACAATTTTATACTATACTATACTATACTATACTATACTATACTGTCATTCTATACTAAACTGCACTATACTGTACTTTACCATGCCACACTACACTATACTATACTATACTACACTACACTACACTATACTGTACTTTACCATGCCACACTACACCATACTATACTATACTATACTATACTACACCATACTTATTCTATACTGTAATATGCTACACTATACACTACTATACAATACAATACTACACTTCTATACTATACCATACTTTGCAATAATACAGTACACTATACTATACCTTATACCCTACACTATATTGGCACCCTTACAATATATTATATATTTAAATATGTCAGGTGGGAATGTATTTAAATATATAATATTATATATTATATGTATATACATTCCCACCAGACATATTTAAATATATAATATATTGTAAGGGTGCCATTTATTAATAATATATTATTTTATATATATATATTTGAATATGTCCGGTGGGAATGTGGGAATGGGAAAACCAAATTATCTTCTATTGACTGTTTTGCTAATTGCAGCTCTAATCCTTTTATTCCACAAAATTAAGACAATATTATTTAATAAAACTACAAATCTGGTGATTTATGCTCGATATCTAATTTAATGTTTTTGAAAAAGGGGGCTGTCAAGATACGTTGCCAAATGAAATGTTTGCCTTCTGCAAATCGCACCTGACGGCGCAACGTTGTCTGTCATTAAGACGCCAAATTATGATAAACGAGGAAAAATTCCCATGGCGTTCATTTAGCCATGCAGAGGCGCAGTGCATTAATACAGCAGATGGTCATCCCTAATAAGCCGAATAAAGAGCCAGTTCGAGAGAGAGAGAGAGAGAGAGAGAGAGAAAGAGAGAGAGAGAGCGAGAATACATGCTAGAGAGGGGGTTAAAACAGATTTATGTAGATGTAGGAGACTGCGTAGGTGTCTCTGTATCTCTGGAACAAGCAGGTGAGAAATCAAGAGAGAGAAAGTGAGAGAGAAAGAGAGATAGAGAGAGAGATTCAGTCTGAAATCAAAAGCATGACTCATGACTGTTAGGCCGCTTTATTTCCCTGCGGAGCACCAACCACACACTCTCTGGCCCTTAGCTTTCTGACACCATCTATCATAACATAAATCGCCCACGCTCTCGCTCTGGCTTTTTTTTTTTTTTTCTTCCACTTTTAATAAGAACTCCTGCTACATAACCTTCAGGCTCCAGCTCCATGTCATAGTCTTCATCCACGGTGAAACACGCTCCAGCTCCCTCCTGTCCGTCAACCGCTTCACTGCTCTGATCGCCTTCCTCCTCCTCTTCCACCTCCTTCTCTTTCTCCTCCTCGTCATTTTTATCAGCACCATCAGCACCATCATCATCATCATCATCATCTTGGGATTTCTCCCCTGTGCTCAGCTCTCTCTGGCTGCAGCCGCTCGCTCGAACGACCGCCTGTACACACACACACACACACAAACGCAATTCTTTTGTTTCTATTAGGTTTTTTATCAGGTCTTTCGCAGCGTTTGTTTCGGTCTGCTTCACCGCTCTAGATTCGATACAAAACCTTATTCAAACTCTTATTCAGACTTGAAAGTATAAAACATACTTCTGTAGCTCCAGGATAGACGAACATATTTATTGATTGTACATTTATCCATTTATAAGCAAATCCAATGCAGGCTCAGAACAGTGTAATGGGTTTTTAATTTGCAAACTTCTACGCTTGTACAGTGCCAGTCAAAAGTTTGGAAACATCTAGTTTTTGATGGTTTTTGAGAGACAGATGTATGTTCCTTTTGTTTATTTGGAGCAAACTAGATCACAGACATCTCAGACATAACAGAGCAGTTTTGGAGACGCTCTGACCCAGTCGTCTAGACGTCACCTTTTGTCAAAGTCACTCAAATCCTTACGCTCGCCCATTTTTCCTGCTTCTAACACGTCAACTTTGAGGAGAAAATGTTCACTTGCTATCTAATGAATATATCCATCCACTAACAGGTGCCATGATGAAGAGATGATCAGTGTTCTTCACACTCCAAAATCTAGTGGAACATCTACCCAGAGATGGGAGTGAGAGTGGAGTTTTTGAAAAATCACATAGCAATCTCATGGTCAGGTGTCCGCAAACGTTTCACCATATAGTGTCGAAACGTGATTCTTTTTCTCATTTTTCTAATTAAAGAGACATATAGACATACTTCAAGAAACATTCATATACAAAATTTAGATGTAGCTTTAGTTTCCAAATTGAACGTCAGAGGAAATGAGGGAAAAGTGGATCTGATCACCTCCTTGCTGCTCCTGCACTCACCTGGTTGTCCACGCTGCCTCGGCTGTACAGATTGCGAGGTCGGCTGGGTGGTCTGCTTCTGATCCCCCCCAGCATCTCGTCCTCATGACCTTCCTCGCCATCATCCTCACGCACTGAGGGCAACTGCGTCTCTCTTGCCACCTTTTTACCCACCATCTCAGAAAGTGTGTGTATGAGTTTGTGCCCGGTTACAAATCATTCACATACAGAGAGTTTAAAAAAGATTCACACAGTTTTCATACCAAAGATTTCTGACCCGTGTGTACTTCAGGGCCGCTGCGTAAATAAATCAGTGCAGTGCTACCGCAGTGACACACACACACATTGACTAACTGCACAGCTCTGAACTTTACACCACATGCTCCAATCAGCAGGGGGCCTGAACAGACAGGGGTGGGGTTTGTGTTCAGCCCGGTTCATTTTGTTGACAGGTTGCCACGGCAATAATCCTCCTCCGACGTCACACTTTCTCATGTTTGTGACTGAGAACAACTGACATGAGACTCAGACACGTGAGGTTTCTATAGGAACCAACCTGACCACAAAGAACTATTACAGGAACCCTTTATGTATATATAGTATAATATGCATGCATAGATATACATCCAGATTCAACAACATATTTATTATAAAAACAATTATTATTTTTGTATTTTTACTTTACAGCATTTTTCCACACCTGTCTAACACTGCTTAGTACTGCATGTATGTGTGTGTGTGTGTGTGTGTGTGTGTGTGTGTATATGTATGTAAAAGTTAATCACTTGAGGATGTGCTTTTGTTTGTTTTGTTTTTTTATCTATTACCTTTAATACCACAATTTTGTGTAGAACTGCAGCTTTTTACAGTAATAGAAACAACCGAGCTCTTTACTTTTTTTAAATCCAGTTCCAGTTATGCAAAAATGCCCCCCCCAATAAATAAATAAATAAATAAATAAATAAATAAAATCATGTAAACCCAGTGGTCAAACTTGCAAAGTGCAGACACTAAAGACTCCTTCCTTAGATCATCAAACGAACTTCTCAGTGTCAGCAAATCTACTTTATTGTTCAATCATATTTTATTCCCAGATTTCAGATGTTTGATCTTCTGCCATGGTGTAATACCACAAAGTGGTATCAAAAAGTTTTGAGACTCATGGTGTAACTGGTGCTGTTCTGACCACGTGAGCAAATATCCCCCAAAGATGTTTGACATACGCCGATGCTGCGACGAGTTTCGAGCGGCACGTGCGCTTCAAGAGCAGAAGAACATCGTCGGGAAATGACGAGAGCTCAGGAAGACCTCCAATGAGCTCAGCCCCCATAACTTGTTCATGACGATCGTCAAACAATCCACATGACCTCACTTCGACACCCACCCTACTCGCCAGATTTGCCTCCTGTGGACTTCGCCCTCTTCCGGAAGATGAAGATGCAGCTCAAAAGGTCACCATTTTGACACCACTGCGGAGATCCAGCGTGAACAGCAGAAGGTGTTTGAAACGCTTCGAAAAGACTTCCAGGAGACGTTCCAGAAGTGGCAGGAACTCTGGGTGCGATAAATTGCTCTGCAAGGGGATTATTTTGAAGGTGATAGCGTGTAAACAGATAAAGTACTCTCTTGAAACTTTTTGACACCACTTCGTACCTCGAATGTTGAATTTTGAATCGGATGGTCAGAAGTTTCGATTCCTCGAAACATCAAAATGTTACTGGGCCCCTGAGCAAGGAGATACCTTCATCCTTTAACCTTTAACTGTTTAGTTGTATAAAAATGAGACAATTGTAAGTTGCTCTGGATAAGAGCATCTGCCAAAATACCTTGCAGCCTGATCTACTGTTAGAGCTGCTCTTGAAAAAATAAATAAATAAACAAACAATCACACAAACAACTTTCTAAAAAAACTTAAACAGCATAAAATAATAAAAAAAAAAAAAACAGCAATAAAAGACACAGACACACAACAACGTGTGACATATAAATGTTTTATTATTAAGTAGATGCAAAGGTTCCTGGAATATGCAATAAAGAAAATGTGTTAAAATGGCGAACGCTTTAAGGTTCAGGCGTTGCACGATTTCGCAGGTTCACAGCAGTGAATGGAGTTCTTTTTTTTAATGTTTCGTTTTTCTTTTAGCAGCAGCGACAAAAAAAGAAAGTAAAACATAGAAAGAGTCCCTCAAGGTTTTTTTTCTGTCACAATAGTTGACTAGACACAGTGCTGAATAAGAAAAACAGGACACAGTGGATTCATGCATTTGCTTTCCGGGTTCTCCAAAAGCAAAAGTATGGACTAGACAAGAAATCAATTCCCTCCATTACATTATTTCTAAACAAGCAACAAAAAACCTGGAAAACAGGACCCATCATTGAAATACATTCTTTGAAAATTCTTATACATCGTCAAATATATTGACGCAGCCTCTGAACACGTGTATATAACCAGTGTATATGCACTTTTTATGGAGGGAAACAATTGAGAGAATTGATGATAAAACAGAAATGCTCATCATTATAAGAAAAAGAGTTTGATAAAGGGAATTTGACTGGAGTCAAAAATTTGGAAAGATATAAAGTAACACAATCAAAGAAATCGACAGCACAAATGTTTACAATACAAAGTATTGATTCAAGATTTTGCTTTGATTAACTAATCCTATGGAAGTCAGTTTCCAGCACACAAAAAAAAAAAGGTTTTCCTAATTGCAACTTTATTTTTTTGCAATTACTGCGTTTTTTTCTTGCAATTCTGAGGCAAGTTGAAATTGCGAGAAAAAAGTTGCAATTATGTAAACTTTTTTTTTTTTTTCTCACATGACGGAAACTGGCTTCCATAACTAATAATGTATCACATAAATTTTTTTTTTTTTTAACAAATATCTTAAATATGTAACTGAATGAGAAATTTTAAATTAAGTAAAGAAATAAAAATCAATTGGGGCTTAAATATTCTTGATGCGATTGAGTAAGCAGGCTTCATTTATTTATGTAGTTTTTATTTTTTTATTACATTTTTTTTGGGGGGGGCAGTGGGGGGGATTAAGAGTGTTTGTGCAACCCTTCCAAAAACAAATGAATTAAAAAAAAAATAAAACAAACAAAAAAAATCCCCTATTTATGGGAAATAATGTGTGGGTTAGTGATTAGAACATTATGAACATAGTGATGGTCTGGTTGTGACATTATCCAAATCTCTCGAGGAAACTCAGGTGTCTAAATAACAACAAAAAAAAAAAAAAAACAACAATCCCCTCTCTTTATTAGGTGATGGGATTGGAAAGCATTTAATATGTCTCAGACCTCTTGGGGAAACAATCTATTTATGTAATTGGTGTTGATTTATCAATAGTATAAAAAAAAAAAATGTCTTGCCTTCACACACTTAATAAATTCTGATTTAAAAAATTTTTTTCGCAATTCAGATATTCTTCTTTCATTCCAAATCAAATCTTCTGCACCACTGACCTGGTGTTAAAGTAACTTTAGGGTTGAAGGGAGAAAAAAAAAATTGCTTAGGATTTTAATGATGACCAACAAGCATTTATTAGGATTATTCCAACATGTGCAGACTGCTATTGTCCTTTTTTTTGTCAAATGAACATAAATCCTAAGTGATGTTGTGTAGTTGTGACTTTGCAGTTTAGTTTGAGTCTATTTTATATCATGGTCAGTCTGAATGCTTAATTCTGCACAGGTAGTTCCGGTCAGTTTAATCACCGCTAAACCAAGTGCCTTATAACTAAACTAAATTTAGTCCCATATAAAAAGCTGTAACCAATAGCAACATACAGAGTGATACAGCTTTTGATAAAACCTTTTCCAATGACCGTGTTGAGATAAATAAAGGATTTTTAACTAAATATGGGGAAATATGCTGATTTCGATAAATGGGTCGACATAAATTTGAAGAACTGGAGAAGAAAATGTTTAAATGAGAAATATATATATATATATATTTATATAAATATATATTGTAAAAAATTAAATGATGCAGTAAAAGCAATGTAGCAGAAATATTAAGAACTTTTTGTCCCTCAGTGCAGCAGTCTCCAACCTTTTTTGCGCCACGGACCGGTTTAAAGTCGGACGATATTTTCACGGACCGGCCTTTAAGATGTGGCGGATAAATGCAACAAAATAAAATGATACGACCGGCGTAAAAACTGGCATTTTCTAAATATAATAATAAACGTGAATCCACTGTGTTGTTGTTTGTTCATTTTGCTCGCTTGGGGGTTTGAATTTAGCGGTAATGTATTATGTGTTAGCGGCCGGAGCCCCTTTAAGAAGGTAGCAGATGGAGGTAAGACGTGTGACCGAGGCATCAAGACATGCATCAAGAGTGAGTCATAGACAGATGTGGCGGAGAGAATCCGGTCAATAATGTATGTTATGTATTCTTTCTGTGCGGCCCGGTACCAATGCCGGTCCGCGGCCCGGAGGTTGGGGACCACTGCCTTAAAGGACACAGACTATATTAATAACTGTTCTGACACTGTACTGACTGTACTGACCCCAAAACAGCTTAGCTTTGCTCCACAACTTTGTCATAAAGAAAGTTTTCATGCCATAACCCTGACCTACAGCCTGCACTCATATGACTTTACTATCTATCTAAAGGGAAACCGAGTGTCCTGTCACCACGTCCTCTCACACCTCTGTCACTTATTATTTGTCCTCCAATAGTACACTGTATTGTACTATTGTAGTGTTTTCTTTCTCTAATTAGTTTAATCTAGTTTAACCTTACTGATAGTAAAAATCTATGCCTTGACAGCAGCATTTCAACTCGATGGCTGTTGGAAGGCTGTTGCTTTATAAATGTAAATGAGATTTGAAGTCAAAAGTCATAAAACATGGGTTTGTGTATAGAATTTATGAACAGAAACTGGATTTATCATTTTCTTCCTTTAAACCTGACTGAGATAAATCTGAGAGAGAAAGCATGCGCAAATGTATCACCACGACTTTTGATATAGCCAATGGATCACATTTGACAAAAACACTTGCTGAAAATTGTAGATTTCCTCACCCAGTTACCTTCACCTCGTTTTCACCTACGACTCAAACCAGACACAATATGATGACTTGCTGGAAAAGCGGATTTTTTTCTTCTCTACGTTACGATTCTGTTTGCAGTCCGGTTTGGTTTTAACGCACTCGTTTGGGATGACGTGATCACGTATCGATGCTGAAGCTGCCACTAATTCGGTCAGAAATCACAGAGCATGCATTGAAATCAGCCTTGAGAAAACACTGAAAAGCCTCCGATGGCGTTTGTAGTTCTCGACCAGGACACGATACGATGAGCACAGTGACCCAAAACTCAAATCTAAACCGTTTTTTTTATCAACAACATTTAACAGCTAATGTGTTTACATGTGATATTATATCAGGACTTGACATCATAGGTCTTGGGCATGCATCCACAAAAGGCAGATTTGAATTCAGATGCCAAATGTGCACAACTTATTCATAAAGAAGAGAATTATTATTTTTTTGGACATGTACATACATGAGCTCAAAAGTGCATTCCGGAAACCAGCAAAGAAAGAAAGAGGGGAAAAGTCATAATATTAGTGCTGATTCCAATCCCACAAATGCATTAGAAACTACCAAAGAGTGAAAACAAAAACTGGAAAAAAAAAAAGACAAACTCGGGACAGATTTCATAAGTAGCAGTTGATTCTTTTCTTTTTTTTGTGTCTCATTGTCGCTCCTGAAATCCGGAAATCCAAGAAACAAAACGGAGCTTTATGAACAAAACACCCTGCAATAGACAGACAAAAGAGGAGAGGACAATCAAAACAAGGTTCATCTGCCAATGCAAAGATTTTGAAGAGACTTGTCTCACGGAACGAACACGTTGGTATATACGCTAATTAGCGTGTTGCGAGCGCAGCTCTCTCAAAGAGTGCCGGGTGAACAGGCTCTTATCAGCGCTAGCACAAGCGAAAGAGCCACTCGCTCAGCACTAATCCTGTTACGGCACAGTTCTACTCGACAGCACTGTTCTCCATCACAGTTTCTATAGTTACGGTTAACGCGCTGGCTTCTGAGGTAGCTGCGCTAATGTCAAGAGCAAAGAGCACTCCTGCTGAAAAGGTATTCTGATTCTCCTGGCAAAAAAACAACAACTTAGAAACATATAAGAAATGCCTGTTTATAACTCAATCAGTAGGGGTGTAACGGTACATGTACGTACGGAAATATTTCTGTACAGTGCTTTCGATTCGATCCACATTACGTGCGGAACAAAAGTAAAATCTGAGTTCCTTCAGTAACGTATTTAGTGACGGACCGCAAGTTTGTTTAGTCAATGCCACACTTTGAGTTGATTTTTATTATATTATTATTTAACTTGAAAACATACACAACAATGCCAGGACTAGATTTAGTACCGGAAATAAGATTTGTTTTGCACATGCATAAAAACGCTAAATCGCTAGCGTTATGGATTCCTTTGCGTTTTATGTCCAACTTCAATAATTTCTCTTAAACCGAGAAAATCCTGACAATTTCTTATATCGAGGGAGTGAATCTGTATTACACAAATGGGGTCTGACAAATGTAAACTATTTAATACAATTTTTCCATTTAGTAAATTTTATTTAATCAATTTAATTTGTGCCAATTTAATTGATTACTCAAAAATGTGTATTGCATTAATTTAATGTATTACATTTTATTTTTTATAAAATAATTCTAATTTATATTTTAAAAATATCAATTATAATAAAAAATATAATAATAGAATTAAAAATTATATTATTTAATATATTATTTAACCAAGCAGGCATTTCATTTTAAATTGTTTTAGAAATATAAACTGTTCAAATGTGGATGATCAGAAATATTAATAATAATAATAAACTGCGTACATAAAAAACTACAAGTAATTTTATGTTTTTGCATTTCTTCCCCCCGAACTGTACCGAAATGTGACTTAGAAGCTGAGGTACGTACCGAAAAGTGAATTTTGTCTACCGTTAAACCCCTGATAATCAGTGGAAAAAAATCTAGGGAAAATGCTAGTTGTGAAAACTTTAGGTAGGCAACTGAGAAAAGGATAAAACTTAGCACAAGTGAGCTACTGAATAAATCTAGCTTTTGCATAATGATTTGGAATTTTGCAAACGACAAACTTGTCAGGAATATGATATCAGAAATATAATCCTCTCCCTCAGATATCTTGGAAAAGTACTAGGAAAATATCACAACATTTATAATTACACTATAATGACACTTCGTTGCAACTGACGCTGAACTTCCAAGTGCATTATTTCAACCCCATTAACATGCTTTTACAAAAAGATATTTAACTAAATTAAAAAAAGAAGGAAACACTCACTCATCTGTGTCTTTCTTGCTCTCTTCGATGTACGCGATGGACTCTGACCTCAGCCGGTTCGTCACCTCGTAGGTACGCAGAGTAACGCCAAAAATGTCTTCATGGTAACGATTTTCATCCTGCGTCAATGTGCAGACAGAAAAATATGTCACGCACAAAAAACATTTTTCATTTTCCTTACATAATCGAAAACCCTTAAAAAACTTATTTGCTAGTTCAAAGGAGAGTAAGGGCAAAATAAAAATTGAAATGAGGCGAAAATTAAACTAGAAATTCTCTGATTAAACAGAGTCTCCATCTGAGATTACATAATCAATCTTGTGTAAAAAAAAAAAAAAGACTTGAAGCCGCTAATGATTTATGTCCTGCAGTCTACTTCCTAAGATTTACGTAATGAAATGTGATGTGATTGTGCAAAAAAAAATTTTTTATGAAAAATTATGTTAAGCAGTTTAATCATTAAGAGCAAAGAGGCCACACTGAAGTTCACCAACACTGACCAACATACCACACCTCCTTTACTGGGACTCACCTACACAGAGGCCACAC
>JAAIIK010000015.1:9146032-9159805 GCA_014706435.1 Silurus glanis | reverse complement strand
ACTCTTGACCTTCTTTACTGGGACTAACCTACACAGAGGCCACACCTTCTTTACTGGGACTAACCTACACAGAAGCGACACCTCCTTTACTGAGACTAACCTACACACAAGCCACACCTTCTTTACTGGGACTAACCTACACAGAAGCCACACCTCTTCCACCAGCACAGAACTTCTTCACTGTAGCTTGCTAATACAGAGACTACACCTCTGGAACCAATCAACACAAGGCCACAAATGTGAATTTCCCTCTGGGATAAATAAAGTGATTCATTCATTCATTCATTCCATCTATCCATCCATCCATCCATCCATCCCTCCCACATCTCCCACCAGGACTAACCAACACAGGGACCACACATCTGTCACTGAAAAAAAACTTAGCACACAGGCCTCAATACATATATACATATAATATATAATTTCAAAGTAATCTTTATTTGTCTTCTCTGAGTTGAAGGTCAGAAATTATGCATTACAACCTCAATAAGTCAAATAAAGCATAGCTGGCATAAAAGCCAGAACTTCATTGCTCAAACAATTGCAAGTGCAGCAATGTTGTCATGTCTGAGCCAGAGAGGTGCATTTTAACACCCGAATGGTAAAGTGCTTTAATTAAATATCAATTGGTCACTACGCACATACATAACTATTTTCCCTGCGTTCATGTGGGGCTAATAATAGCACATGGATAGAAGAAATGCTAATACATATAATACAATTTCACTGGACAATGAAATATGAATAAAGCTAAGTAATTCAAAGCGGGTCTGACCCTTAGCTTGCTGATGTAGAACCCAGCATCCTCCAAAGTCATGTTGCCATGTAGTTTGATGATCTGCTGGACAGTCTTCAGCACGTCTCCAGCCATAGTCACATCCCCACACACATAAATATGTCCCCCGTCCTCTTTCAAATATCGATACACAGTCTCAGACAATTGCTCCCGAAGGACGTCCTGAATATATTTCTGTGAAAGAAAAAAACAGATGTGAAGATAGAATAGTAGACAGATGGTAATGAGAAACTAGAAAAGTGTCAGTGTTGGTGGAAATGCGGTTTACATTACAACAAAAGAACTTTTGCAGTATCACTGTTCCCATTCCACACGTTTATGCTGTGAATGAGACACCTGCGTTTTCTATTCGGCTGCGTTTCACGGTGTCGTTTTCTTCAAAGCGCGCCCATGCTTTTCACAATATATAAAACTTGCCTGTTATACGAGGACACACTGTGTTCCAGTATGAAGAGTAGGCAGCATTTGAAAAACCATCTCATTTACTACCCTTACAAGATCCATTAGTCTGACCAAATATAAGGAATGTATTGTGCATGGATCTCACTTTACTTTAGCTGATCCCATAATAATTTTTAAAGCAGTAGGGGTTCAACAAACATGGCATTCCAAACTGTCACTCCAGCTGAGGAGTAGGTCTACAAATATATATGAATTGCAGACTTTCTAGATTGTTCACTTAGGTGAGTCTGCAGATTGCTGCTCTAATCTAATTGAATAAACTTTGCAGTATATTTCACGATTTAAAGGTTTCAAAATGATTCTCATTATTTGTTCATATTTTAACCTTGGGTCTTCCAGGTTCCCGTGAGTACGCAGTGTAGAGTTCTTTAAACACTTCCTTGTTCTTTGCCTGGATGGTCTCCTCCTTGTAGATGTGGTCCATTTGCGACTGTCGACACCCAAACACCAGGAGCATTGGACAAGACTTGATGCCTGTTTCAAGAGATCCATAAAACGCTGACTCACATCATGTAGACTTTGTTGAAACTGTGTCATGGGTGCGTGAAGGTATGAATTTACATTCTAGGATTAAAACCTACCTTTATTTTCAAGGTCATAAAGTCTCTGTTGCCAGAAGCTTCTGAAGGGAGCAATACCTGTTCCTGGTCCAATAAGGATGCAGGGGACTTTGCTGTCTTTTGGCATGCGGAAGGTTGGAGCTCTGGCACAAATAATAACAATAAAAATGTACAAAAATGTATTTGTCGTGTTCAATTTTTTTTCCAAAATTAACAGGTTGGACAGACTGTTAAAGCCATTTTCAAAATACTGCTTGGTGAAAAGTGTTAATTCAGCCGACCCTAAAATGATCTCCATCCACATTGGGTAAGTAAAAAAGCACAGGTGATTTCAAAAATTGGAATTGTGTCTTCAATAAAATTCAATTGGACATGTTACTGATACCGTGGAAAAGAATTTTACCCTCTGACGAAGCACGGCACCATTTCGTCCGCCTCTAAGCTGTTGAGCCAGGATGAACACACTCCGTGGTGGATAGGACCGGCTCCGTCTGCACAGAATTAAACATATGCTTGTTTGACTGAACACCTCTCCAGCATTAATCGGATGCCTAGTGATTAAGCCAGCTGGGGTCTGACAGAGTGCATCTCAGATGGATTGGGACTGCTATAATTTAACTGGCAATTAAGCTATTATGTACATCATTTGATGTTTAAAATGCATTTAGAGAGAAGGGTGAGGAGAACGAGTGGAGGAGTGCGAGAGGTCACCTCGTAAGTGCGAGAGATGATTACCGTCTTTATTTCGATCAAATCAGTCGTAACAAATCAACTAAATGATCCGGTTTCTGCCAAAAGAGCTGCTGAAAGTAAGAAGGCCCTTGGTGTATTGCACTTCATGCAAAATTGCCAGTAATTGCTAAGTTCCAAGAACAGCAGGCTGGAGTCAGTGACAGGTTCAAATGCTTTCTAAGTGTTTAGAAGTGCCGGTTTTGGTTATGTTGGCCTAAGTGTTCTGAATTTACTTCATTCTTTTGCTTAACAGGTTTATTTCCCACTTTAGAAGTTTGTACATACTGCATAAAAACGGATTATTGGTTCACTCCATCTCATCAAATACCTAACAGGTTTGTTTTGGCTTTTCGTGTAATTCGATGTCTTACCTCGAGTGCGGTAGGAAACCACAGCCACAGTGAGGTGAATCTCGCCTGGGTGAAGGTCTGGTGAGGAGCTGATGGAGTAGTAGCGTGGCTGAAGCAGGGGCAGTTGGGTAAGGAGAAGTGTACAGGGCACCTGCAGAGATGGAAACTCCTCCAATATCTCCACCATGGTGGGGTTATTGTACCACTTCCACTCTTCATACTCCTGTAGACCCTGCATGCACAGTAAAGACAGCAATTCGATTGAACATCATGTTTTTCCGCGTATTAAATTTTGAGAAATATTTAAATGGTACATTGAACAAAATCCTGTACTATGTAGAATTTTTATAAGTAGATCTTAAAATGAAAACCCGCAAAATCCTGCTTGCATAAGTATTCCAACATCTTCATAAACATGATGCTGCAACCACTAGATCTCCCTGTAGATATGGTGTTAATTAAGGTATGGTCTGCATTAAGTTTTCACCAAACTTGGCATTCTGAATCTTTGAAAACATCTCAAACGGACCAGCCTTCGCTTCTCACGTGCATCAATGAGCCTCGGCCGCCCATGATCCTGTCGCCGGTTCACCACTGTTCCTTCCTTGGAGCACTTTTGATGAATACTGACCAATGCAGACCGGGAACATCCCACAAGAGCTGCAGTTTTGGAGATGCTCTGACCCAGTCGTCTAGACGTCACAATTTGGTCTTCGTCAAACTCGCTCAAATGCTTACGCTCGCCCATTTTTCCTGATTTTAACACGTCAACTTTGAGGACAAAATGTTCACTTGCTGCCTAATAAAAATATACACCAACTAACAGGTGCCACGATGAAGAGATCATCAGTGTTCTTCACTTCACTGGTCATAATGTTATAATGTCCATGTTTTGCCTGATCGGTGTATCTCCACTGGTCAATCTTGTTTCTTATAAGCCACACCTCCCATTCAGTCCTCAATTATGCAGAGCTCTTAAAATGGCTTTAAAAGTGTCAATCCTTCAGAATGACTGTTAGCTTCACTGTAGCTTTCCTTGAATATAATTTCACAACTTATTCTAAACTTAATCTTCATATTCACTTCTTTCCTTCAGAATCAATCTTTAAATGACAGTTTACCTGAGATGGCTTTTTCGTAAAAATGTGAGATAAATTAGTTTTTTTTACCAGTGAAAGCCAATTATACGTCAATTGTGTCATTGCTAATGTCAGCATTTTTCATTGGAACATTCTAGAACCTTTAATATTTATACAAAACTTGCTTAAAATAATTAATTTTGATTTCACTCTAAAATAACTTGTGCTCACAATATAAATAAAGACAGGAAGACTATTTATTAGTAATTTCTTATTCAGACAAATCTTATAAATTCTAAAGGGTTTGATTACCTTTGCAAGCCACTTTATTTAAATACGCCATTGCTTCCTGTTTAGTACCAGTTTCCTCAGGACTTTCAAACTTTAGTCCATCTAGCCTCAATAACCACGACTGGTTCATGAAACTCCTGCTTTGTTCAGTTATGAGCTCATATGCATATAAATAAGTTCAGTGTTCACAGGTGCTTGAGCAGCGATTGTAGCTTTCATGCAGTCTCAATTTTAAACACAGCGCTAAGAGGATGACCCTCTGGATTCAAATGTGGCTGGTATGCCCATCATCATCAGCCAAAAAGCCCTTGTGGTCCCCAGTTTCTGGCAATGTGCCCAAAAAGAGGGCCAACACAGCTTTTCTCAGTTGTTCCCTTAGTTTTGTAGCCAAAACATACGTGACTTCTTTGCAAAAGACTTCACGTGTAATTATAAACAAGAATTTAATCTAGTTGGAATACTTAACTCTGAGGTGATATACTTTAAAAAGCATCATTTAAAAAAAATTTAATAATAATTTGGCTCATATGCCAAAAATATGCATATACATAGGTAATGTTACTTAAATAATAATATAAATATAACTTTTTTTAATAATAAAATTGGACTTTTTTATTAGAAAAAGTAACAAAAGTTAATTTGTTTGTTGTCTATTGCCATGTTAGCATCAAGGCTATATACATGGCAAACATTAGGTCATCAACAAATCCATACAATCTATATTAATATATAAAATATTTATATATTAAAGTATCATGTAAAAAAAAAAAAACACACATTCAGGTGATACATTATAAAAAATCCCATATAAAAGTTTCCTAGCAGCATTGTAAAAACTACAATCTGACAAGATGTGTTTAAGAGTCAATGTTACCTGACATAAGACCTATGCCAGTGCAGAGACATAAAGAAGGAGCTTTATCCATCAGTAGGAACCCATGTGTAAGTCTTGAGTGGCCAATTCGGCACCTAGCGTAGACGACTTGGCCATGCCTTGACTTGAAACTACAAAATTTTCTCTTTCGAATGCTTTACTAACTTTTGTCAAAGAAGAAATCACAGTTATGGCACGTATGATGTGCCACACCAAAGGTCAAATAGATAGATTGCGTTTTTATTCTCCGTCAGCATGTCCCCAAGAGTTTCATTCATCTTACACCACAAAATTTGCCAGATTACTTAAAAAAAATAAATTAATTGTAACATGCCATGCCTTTTAATTAGTATAGAGTTTATTGCATTTAAAGTGGTCATCTTACTAAGTTACTGACACTGTTAAAGTGTTGGATTCACGTGCTAAACATGGCAAAAGTAAAAAAAAATGCGATTTGGATATCTGACGGAGAATTTCTGTGCGATAAACACAGTCCTTCCAGGTTCGGATAAATTTCGGAAAGTTTTTTTTTTTTTTTTAGTATGGCCCATTATGTCATCATGAAGGACGGATTTCCTTTTATTGCCAAAAAAAAAAAAGCACTCGCACGCATAGCAACCAGAGCGAGAGCAAGAGCACACCCATCACCTTGCTTCATTTAGTTACGGAAGTCATCACATTCCAGCCAATCAGAATTCAGAATTCAGACAGGCCAGTGGTATAAATAATTTACACCACTGCAGCACATACAAGCATAGAGCAGCTAGTGCAAATAGTGGAGAGTATTTGAAAAAACACAGCAGTTTGTAAACAGCAGGACCGCTCAGGTCTTGGTTATGTTATGTGGTCTGGGGTGTCACTTAGAATCATAGAGAATTCCAGGAGAGTCTGCAACACCTGAAATAACAGTGATTCACAAAGATACCTCTTGCAGTCCTCTGCAATAAGCATGCTGTGTGGAATGAACACACTTTTTCTCTCCTAATCTCCATCCATTCCATCGCTTTTTACATTTCTCCATTTCCCTATGCGCCCAATTCGCCATCATTCGGTCCGTTCCTTTAGAGTCAGCTTCGGGGTGACTCAGCGGCTTGGCAGCCATTTTTAGCAACGTTGTGCCGAACTGCAAAGCCCGTTTTACAGTGGGAGGAAGCGAGAGGGAAATATTTCGGAGGCAGAAGAAAATGGCATTGACACTGAGTGACTGGCAGAGGGAAAGCGAGACAGTTGGAGGGGTAATGAACGATCCGAGTGAGAAAATTGCAGCTAATTGGAAAAGCAAAGCCGGAGTCACGCACATAGTCGCCATCGTCGTCTTCAGCTGCGCATGGAGGAAATGCTGGACAATGGATGTGAATATGTTAACTAAATGAGTAAAGCTGGCAAATTAGGCTGAACATGACAAAAACACACTCTTTTTAATAGGTTTTTGTGAGACTGAACCATGTGGTTCACATGCATTCTGTGATCATTATTGCATGGTTGTAATTGTGGGCACAAATTGAAATTGTTTTTTTTTTTACCTTACTGAGCACCTCTAGTCTCTTCCTCTGCTTCTCATTGGTGGCTAACAAAGCAAACTGTTGTAGAAGCAGAGGGCTGAGAGGGGTTGTGATGTCCAGGAAGTATTTAAACGCTTGGTAAATGGTGCATGGAGGAATCCGACTCTCGTTAGTCCAGTTACTGATCACGCCTAAGGAAGGAGAGAAAACGATTCATGTTTAATATCACAAAGAAGACAGATTGTACTGCTGTGAGATCGCTTACATCGAGAGTGACATTGAAAGGTCAACAGAATGCATGCTTTTAACGCACTTTAACAATGTGTACAACGGAGAATAGGAGACCGTGCCTGTGCCTGCCCTTGGTATATCTGTCTAGACGGCATTTAATTATTTAATAGATCGACACAAAATGTGCAACTGACCTCCTGCATCTGGACGGTGCTACATGCTGAGAGGCTGAGATAATTATACTCCTTATGGATGTCTTTTTAAACCTGCTGGCAGGTTGCATTTAAAGTGTCTCTGCTACTTAATTCTTTAAATGGGACTAAAGGTGAACAATATAATGTCCCCCAGAGGACCCCAATTACCAGGGAACAAGAACTGATTGATAGACATCTATCCATCTATCTATCCATCTATCTATAGACGGATAAATAGATGGAAAGATGAATAGACAGACATGCACACACAGTGCCTACCAAAAGTTTGGAAACACCTAGTCTTTTATCACTTTTGATGTACATGCATGTTCCTCTTGTTTATATGCAGCAAACTATGTAAATTGCAATATAAAAAAAAAACAAAAAAACACAGGAGTTAGACAGTGAACGACTGGAAGAAAGTTCTATGGACAGATGTTAGCAGGCTGCCTCACACCCCCCCCCCCTACAGTCAAACATGGAGGTGGAAACCTAATGGTTTGGTGTTATTTTTGGAGCAGGGAAGATTGGAGACTTATTCCTTGTGACCCAACTTCACAATACAAGACAACAACCCGAAGCGTACGTCTGAGCTCTGTAAGCGTTATTTTGAGAGAAAATAGTCAGCTGGAGCGATATCTATCATGAAATGGTCTGCTCAGTCACCACACCTAAAGCCTATTGAACTGCTCTGGGATGAACTGAATCACAAGGTCAGAAAAGGAATCTCCAGGTAGTGCAGAACACCTTCAACTAGCTTTAAACAGACACAGGAAAGCGTTTCAACATTTGGAAAAACAAACTGTCCGGATGCCAAGTGTGTATAAAGCTGTTATTTATTCTAAAGGATGATTTTTCAATGGAAAAAAAAAAAATGAACATCTGTACATTTGTTTGGTCTAAATAAATCTATTTAATTAATGAGTTTGTTCCACATGTGTCTCTCGAAACCATAATAGACTAGGGGTTTCCAAACTTTTAACAATGTCTGACAACTTTTGAAAACTGAATACACACAATCAACACTGAGGCAGATACAAGGACATTATTGTTATTATTCCATTCCTGTTCTTCCAGTCATGTTTTCCTCCTTACACAAGTGAACACAAATGTGCCTGAGTGTAGACACCCCGACATGCTGAGAGGCTGAGATAATTACACTCTTTATTCATTTATTATTTAACCTACTGGCAGAATACAATTCCAGGTTGCATTTAAAGCATCTCTGTTTCTCAATTCTGGAAATAGTAGATGATGTGAGAAAAACTATTACATGGTCTGATGGGTGCTGATTTTGCTTTCTTAATTGGTATATTAAAGTGCAAAGGCTAATGTTAGTCTTTCTCCATATCTCTATCCATGTAAAAAAAATCCCAATCATCTCATCTTATTCTGTATAAAGTGACCAATTTCTCATTAGATTACAATGAATATGATAATACTTTGTAGTTTTTTCTGATAAAATACCTGGTAACAGTTCTTAAATAAATGTTTCATATAGTCTTCTTCTTTCGACTTCTCCCATTAGGGGGCGCCACAGCGGATCATCCGTCTCCATACCCCCTGTCCTGTAAATCTGCCTCTTTCAACCCAACTACCTGCATGTCTTCCCTCACCACATCCATAAACCTCCTCCTTGGCCTTCCTCTTTTCCTCCTTCCTGGTGGCTCCATCCTCAGCATTCTCCTACTGATATACCCCATGTCCCTCCTCTGCACATGTCCAAACCATCTCAATCTTGCCTCCCTCACCTTGTCTTCAAAACGTCCTACATGCGCTGTCCCTCTAATAAACTCATTTCTAATCCTGTTCATCGTCGTCACTCCCAACGAAAACCTCAACATCTTCAGCTCTGCTACCTCCAGCTCTACCTCCTGTCTTTTACTCAATGCCACTGTCTCTAAACCATACAACATCGCAGGTCTCACCACAGTCCTATAAACTTTCCCTTTCACTCTCACAGATACTCTTCTATCACAAATCACTCCTGCTATCACTCTTCTCCACCCATTCCACCCTGCCTGCACTTCACTTCTCTAACACTTTCCATTACCTTGCACTGTTGACCCCAGGTACCTGAACTCCTCCACCTTCTCCACCTCTTCTCCCTGCAACCGCACCACTCCACTGCCCTCCCTCTCATTTACACACACTTACTCTTGGACTCATGTAATAATATTTTTATTATCATCATTATTATTATTATTATTATTATTATTTTATCATTGTTCAGGATTATTTCATCACCTCTTCACTTTGTATCCTCGGACTAAAAGACTTGCTTTTATTGTCAATGCGATGAGAAAAGTTCTATGTTCTTACCCAATGCTGTGTTCCTCTCCTCTAGAAACTCCACCCTCACAATTTGATTGACAGGAGGAGCATCCTCTAGTTTGTCAATCAGAGCAGTTACCAGGTCTTCTTTGTTGCCAGGGAAGATGCCCAGATGATCTCCAGGCAGGTATCTGAGACTCTCATGGTTGTTGGCATGGAGCTGGACGTATATAGTAGATCGACTAAGAGTCAGGAAGAAACACACCAAAAGTGAACGGGCTAAAAGATTGGGCTAATGGGCCTTGTTTATTTTTTTAGCAAGTTTATTGCCATTGGCACAAATACATTGCAGTTCACGAACATTGGAATTCTTCGGCGTTTCTCGGAGTCGGTTCGAATCGGTTCGAATCCCACGTTTTATCGCGAAATTGCCTTCGCCACATTAATTTGTTTCGCTGATTTTTCAGGAGCAAAAAACTCATAGGGAATTGTTTTTATGGAGTTTTATGTTGAAATAATAACATTTATTAATAAAAATATAATTATTAATTAAAAAATGAAATAAAATGTTAAAAACATTTTTCGCGGTTTTTCGTTTATAAACGGGGATTACTGTATATAGACGAAATACAATACACAAATAGACTTTCTAATTAAAATATATATTGTATATACATTTTGAATAGTGGTGTACGCAAATAAAAATTGCACATTGTACGAGTAATTTTGCACACTGTGTAAATAACTAATAATGCGGTCCATATGCTTCTATCCAGATTTTCAATGGTTTTGGTAGTTTTTCTATAAACCCTGGCAAAATATATTGCAAGGGCAAATAAATGTTTTACGAAGAGCACTTCCAAAAAAAAAAAAAAAAAAAAGGCCAACACTAAATCTTCTAACAATGCAGCTCAGCCACTGCACTTACAGTACTGTTCCTCCTTTTACAGCCATTCAGAACTTTTGTCCCAATTGAATGTCTCCAAACATCCATTTATTATAGTTTTATCATTGAACTTATCAGCTATTCAAATAAATAAACTACTAAAACTGGCAACAAAACCAATAAATATTCCATTGACTGACAATTATATTTAATCGTAGTTAATCAAATATGGTTCACAATTACATTAGTGTCCTTGTACATTAACTGGATTTTCACAAACTTGTTTGTACCCATCGTCAACACTCAGAATTATTATTATTATGATTTTTTTTTAGAGCAGTGTGTTTGCTGTGTTTCTAAAAATGAGAACGCTGCACTCAGAGAATGAAAATATAAGCACTGAACATAACAAAAACGCTTCTTTCACGTCACCCCATCTCAATTCAGGGTCATTGGAACATGGATTTCAAATGAGAACATTCAGTTCAGTGCATCAGGAAATGTGTTACTTCTCCCGTACAGCTTCCCGCTGGACACATTAAAAGAGTTTTCAGTACTTTGGTTAAAAAAAAAATAAAATAAAATATATAAATAAATAAATAAAAACCTGGAATAGACACATATTTGTAGATTAATATACACACACACCCACCCACCCACACACTACACACTATACTGTATGTACAAAAAGTATTGGGATAGTGAACTTTTCCAGCAATATTTATAGTTTAGAATGCACACAATTGTATAGGATGTGTTTGGATTCCAAAGCATTTAAATTTCCCTAATAATCCTAATCCTGGATTTTCTTTAGAAGAAAAAATAAAGGCCTAGCCAAAAATGTCTATGGAAAAGTTTCAAGGAAATGAAATCTACATTTTTTTGTGTGTTGCTTTTCTTACCTCTAAGAACTTTATATTTATGTAATGAAAATTTCACACACACAAGCTAGACTAGGCACTTAAATTAAGTAGTGAGATCTCTGTCTGTCTGTCTGTCTGTCTGTCTATCCATCTAGATAGATAGATAGATAGATAGTAGATAGTAGATAGCGTAATAGATCATCCTTGAAACGAATGCAACAAACACTGTCAAAGATCGCAAATGCTGACGCAATCAGCACAGCGTTCAGGCCAAATATTCTCTCAGAGCTGAAAATATTCCTCAGGCTGTTTCTGGGAAACTTATACAACGCATAAACACGGAGTAAAAGCAAGCAATAATATGGCTGTTTTTATTCTGGCTACCAATCATACTAGCAAGAATGTAGCTGCTTAATCCTTTACATCAGGAGTCACCAACCTTTTTGAAACTGAGAGCTACTTCTTTGGGTACCGATTAATGTAAAGGGCTACCAGTTTAATACACACAGTTTTCAGTTTGATCTGAAATGACAAATTTGCTCAATTTACCTTTGATTATATGTTATTATTAATAACTAATGATATTCCTCTATGTGAAGACACTGATCATGTTAATGATTTCTCATAATAATTAACAACAATGATTTAATAAAGTAGGAAACAGCTATTTTTTAGAAACGGCCCAAGGGCTACTCATGTGGTCCTTGCGGGCAACCTGGCAACCCATGTTGGTGACCCCTGCTTTACATTAACACCAGAGGGTGACTGAGTAGTGATCGAAGAAAACCAATATTTAATTAATATTACCAGGTTTAAAAAAAATTAATAAAAACTGTATGTAAAATAGAGTGAAAAGAAAATGTCATTGGATTCCACTGTAGTGAAAGCAAACTGATTTTTCTGTGCATTTTCCCCTACAATTTTCCATACAATTTCTTTTTCAACCTGCGTGGAGACATTCTGAAACGTGTAACAAGAAGACGTCTCTGATGCAGCGTGATATGAAAGCCCACCGCGCGAACACCTCGCTGCGAGGTTGAAGAGCTCGAAGCTTGATATCAGCCCTCGTGTCTCTTCGGTGCACACTGCATTAGTGCGCCTAATGCTTTTAAAGTGCTCCGAGATCCAAGCCTGATATCAGATCACTTACTTTGACTTGACACTCTGAAGATTCTGTCTCATCAGGAACTTGGCGTCGTACACCTTCTTCTTGTGAATGCTGTATAGAGCTGAGGAGGGGAATACGAGCTTCGGTCAACAGCCTGAAGCACACAACCACTTAAGATATTCTAAATAACTGCCCTGGTGTAAAAGCATAGCAGATTCTTAGGAAAGCCATTGAAAGCTATAAAACTGATGATAAAGTTTATAGCAAGTATACTGTGTTTACAAAGTACATTTAGTTGGTAAGTTCTTGTTAAACTGGTGCTTTAAAATACATGTGATATGTTTTGATCTATCAATTAATGGTTGTAACTATTTTTAATACTCCCATTGATTTAATTATTCTCTATTTTTAACCCAGATTTGTATTTTTGTCTTGAATGAATTCAAATCGCATTAATTCTAAATTCTATTAATTCTATCCTCAAATTCTATCCGGAAATAGAATGGCACTTAAATAAGCTATAAACCTTAAAAACATAGAAATAGGGGGAGTTGTAGCTCAGTGGTTAAGGTGCTGGGTTACTGATCGTTCAAGCCCCAGTATCGCCAAGCTGCCACTCTTGGGGCCCTTAAGCAAGGCCCCTAACCCTCTGTGCTCCAGGGGCACCGTATCATAGTTGACCCTGCGCTCTGACCCCAGTTTCCGAGCAAAGCTGGGATACGCGTAGAACGAATTTCACTGTGCTGTAATGTATATATGACGATTAAAGGCTATTCTATTGTGTCTAGAAGAAAAATCGGACAAATTGCCACTAATCAATCAAATGTCCAGGTAAATTTTTTTTTTTTTACTTTATGCTACTTAAAAAGCACAGAATTAAAAATCAGATTGATTTGAAAAATAGATAAATAAATAAATTAGGATGATTGCTTGGCTTTCATTCATGCAATTTGAGTATGGAATCGCATGCTAATTGTAAGAGCATGTTGCATTACTGAAATGAAACCATTTTCATATTGATTTCTAGAGAGATATTTCGATTTCTAGAGAGGGTACAGGGGTATTTTTCTGTATAAGCTACTGTATAAATTAGAAATACCATAAGATTTAATATATAACAAATTATGCTGTTAGCACTGCACAACAAGCGCTGCTTGGTGGTGTGTATCGAGTAGTTTAGCATCTCGCAGTAAGATGTGGAATAATGAAACATATAAACATGATGCATTTGGGTGCTAAAGTTTACCTTGTGTTAGCGTTGGTGCTTCGGCTGTGTATGTCATGCGGAACTTGCTCTTTTTCCAGCTGCGGTCGTTACTAATCAGTGAATTATTCGCCTTCTCAATGTTCACATCATCGCCAACACAAAAGACGTCACAGGCAGCCTGGAAGGAATCAAATGTTTAATGTCTAAACCATTTGCAAAGAAAAATACAATTCACACAATGGTTTATATATTTTGCTCCTGCCAGGAGTAACATGAGTCTTCAGAGCTTTCCATTCTTTTTTTTTTTATTCCATCCATCTACATATTCATACATCTACAAACCAGCTCGCATGCATCCATCAAT
>JAAIIK010000015.1:9116032-9141032 GCA_014706435.1 Silurus glanis | reverse complement strand
ATATACATATATTATATATATCTATATATATAGCCTTCTAGAATATATATACACACATATACATACACACACACACACACACACACACACACACACACACACACTATGTAAATTTATTCAATCTGAAAAAGCAGCTTTGCTCCTGCTCTACCTGTAGGTGAGGATAATTTCAGGCCTGAAAAGGACCCATACTGCTAAATGCCTTTTTTTTTTTCAGAAATCTACAGAAATGTTAAGGTAAATACAGGGCTAGAGATTAATGTATTCAATTGAAAAGATTACAAACTGCACATTCATAAATGATTTAAATAAAAAGCTCGATTGGGGGCGGAGCCAATTTCTGACTTAAAAAAGACCAAATCTTACGAATTACAGAGTTATGAAATATAATGCAATAATATAATTATTACAATCTTAGAAATGAGAGCAATTAAGCATTAATAATAGAGAAATAAGGATGACCACACAATGATTGTTTGGTCAAATAAATATCTATAAACCTGGATTATGACAAAGATACTGGCAGCTTGGAGCGACGTAGCGGCGAAGATGAACTCTTCACTCAGCACTTTAACAAGGCGCTAATGCGCGATCATACGATCCCGAGTGACCATGTGTCAGTGTGTGTGTGTGAAGATAAGTGAACACCTTCAGAAAATGATGAGACAGTTGGTAAAGCCTGAGAATGTGAAAGACAGAATAAAAACAAATGGAGCTTCAAGCCCAAACCGTTCAAGTTTATTCAATCAGAGAACACTGGCACTATCTATTATTTTACTCCATGAAATATCTCTACTACACCACACAATCATTTCTTTCAGCTTGGAGGCGGTTTTTCATTTTCTCTGAAGCTTTACGCAGCCTAGGGTGCTTTCTGTGATTTTATCTTAAACCACTTGGCTGAGGAAATTCTCCCGTGTCTCTTGGCGATTTACAGCACGAGAGGAAAAGTGATTGTGACAAAAGACACAAGCTCAAGCGCTCGGCTTTCCTCGGTGCAAAAACAGATCTGACGCTCGATCTGCAGGCGCCGGGAACCGACTGTGCCGTGGCCGAATCGGAAAAAAAAGAGGATTTTACTGATAAGAATCAAAAAAATCCAGCCGCCTTGTATTTGACAGGTTTTAAGCGTTATTTTATTCAAAGGCAGCAATGTGGGACGTTACCTTCGCATCAAAAGCGTGCTTGAAAATCTCACACAGGGTCTTTGCATAGTCTTGCGATTTCCCAGTCTCGGTGGCGAACAATATGGTGGCCTTGACTCGCTTGGCCATGGCCTGACCCATCAGCTTAGCCGAGAACTTCACGGCCCTAAACACAGAGATAAGAACAAAAAAAAATGATTGCATTTCCATCGTCTTGCAAGATAAGATAAGAGCTTTTCAGAGAAAATGCTGCATGTTCCAGATTTACTTACCTGCTGAACTGACCCTAATTGAGTAACCAATGAAAACAACAAGGCCTGCATAAGACTTTCAATACGGTTTATATCAAGGTGTTGTTGAAAGCTCGATTCTGACTGGCGAGAAGGAGTTTATTTATTTTCTCTAACAGCAGCTCTGAGTGCAAGGTGCATCACAGGTTTATGGAAATGTACACGCTCCAATATGGCAACGTTTCTATAGTAACAAGTCGTTCGCAGGAACACGGATGGCAGATGTTCCACATAATACATTTAATAAATGCATTTGAAAATGTGTTAAATATTATTTCGCGCGTCATGAGAGAAAACTGGAAGGAGCCTCCAGAGTTTGTGGTTTCGTTTCATGTGTACCACTGCGTCTCTACGTACCACGTCACGTGTCCGAGTACCCTATTTACGTTCTCGGGTAATTAGTACTTGTATTTAACACGTTTAGCACTCGCACATTTTATACATGCACATACTTCAGTTTCTTGCATCATAACTTTGTACATTTGTGTCTTCTTTTCTATGACTATGTACAGTATCAAATTATTCACAGTAATCTAGGGTAGAGGGTCAAAATCTGTCTTGAGGTCTACAGAATCAACAGCTGTTGGTTAGGGAAAGGGGAAAGCACAGTGGTTAAGATGTTAAACATCTGATAAGAAGTTTGTGAGTTCAAAATCCCACCAACACTAAGCTGCCACTCATGGGCCCTTGAGCAAGGCCCTTAACCCTCAGTTGCATAAATAAGATAATTCTAAGTTGCTCTGGATAAGTTCATCTGCCAAATGCTGTAAATGTAAATGCTTTAACCAATCAGATTGATAGTTGGCGACACCAGGGCCATCTAGCAGGCGTTCGATAATGTAAGCATTTCCACCTCCTTTGATTGGATGGTCAGGGAGCGCACTAGTCAGAGCTCGCAAACCGCATCTGTAGCAAACTGCACAAGCTCGAATACATTTGTGTGGATTTAATAGCTGTTTTTTTATTCCACAACGGCTGACAACGAGGAGAAAAAACTGATTTGGATGCCGATACACTTACAATGATAATTACAAGATCGACTTTTCAAGCTGGACATTGTGAGGAAAAGTCGGCCAAAACGGTTTAAAACAGCTTTTTCATGAACCATTTATACTTTTGTCTTTTCATGTCTTTCATGTAGAATTTGCACAAAGACGGACAATTTGCTTTCATTTCAAATCCCCAGGAAAATCGTAACGCACAGAAAGAAATAGTTGGTGTACTGTGTTTTTGTCATGTTATGAGCTTGATGCTTTTGCTGGAGATGAAGTATGCGAGGGGGTGCAGATGTGGCTACAGTGAAAGGAGACTTGCTGAATTGTGTTCGTTGTGGTTTCTTGCTTTAGTAATGCCAATTATTCTCACTTTAGGCGATTCCTGTCTGTGATGCAGCGCTCCGTTATACTGTGTTTTTGTATTATATTGACGGTTTCTATACCCGTGGCGCCATAATGATGGTAAGTTAGGACGTGGACAGGATCAGGTAGGATGCTGCTGAAGGTCTAGGTGTGAAACGAACGACTCGCCACTGCCAAATTCAGATTTGGGATTACGGTTGTTTTAGGTTTTGTTTTATTTGTTTCGTTTCTCTTCTTCATTATAGTTTTCGTTTCCACTTTAATAAATTTCCTCACTGGCATCTGCTGTCACCTGCCGTCTTGGTGAAGAGCAGTGTGCAAGAGTAATGTCCTGTAAATAAAAGTAATTACTCAACGTCTACATCTGCCTCTTTGGATCATTTTGAATTGTTTCTCTTTATTTCCAGACAAGCGTCTCATTCCATACACCACGTCCTATCAACAGGAGCCCTTTCTTTAACAATGACACCGGCACAACGATCCATCTACTTACATCCTGTGTGTAATTACAGCAGTTACTGCAAAGTGGGAATCCGAAAAAGTAAAAAAAAAAAAAGAATAATAAAGTCCTGATTAGGCCCTTGAAGATGATTGAGCGGTGAGCTGCACCGCTGTTTAATTTCCTCACCTTCCGCTAACCATTGCCATGTGTAATAACGTAAATGTGTTGCAGGAAAACACTGAGGAGATACGCTCACTCTCTCACACACACACACACACACACAAACACTGATGAAACCTGTCTCAAAGGCAATGGGTGTCAATCATAATCACAATCATATGGCCAATCAAGGCTTGTGAAAAGTAAAGTGAGGAGGATGTGGAGCACTCAGGAGCTTTGTGGACCAGAGCGAAAACATTCTATATTATAGCCATTATAAGGAAAATTAGCTGGAATTATGTTCTTGTATGTTGTTCACTCACTTGGCGAGTTTCTTGAAGCCGATCGCTCTTTTCTTGGTCGGAGTGCCATTCACGCCTTTCCACACGTGAGCGTTCCAGGGGTCAGCCTGCAGAGAGATGTAATCAGAACGCATCAGCAGGAAATCTGCGTCCTATCCTGGGTTCATCCAGCTTAAGTAAAGTAAACCATTATTGAATGAATGAATCGACCGTTTAATACCTGCAAGTCTTTCACAGCCCTTCTGTGTTGGGTTAAAATCCTGCTGCTATTCCTTATTGTCTCGAAAACTACACTGATATACTGTTTAGTCCCTGAACAGCATTACTGAGTGTGGCACAACCTACCAAAAAGGAGGTACACATGGTCCTGAAGTACCAGTGACCAGTGATCCTGTCCCTTTTTTCTCTTCGGATCTGCCTGATTCATCTGCCCAACCCTTGGCTGGAGTTCTCTTCAATTGGAGACCAGGATGGTTCTACATTAACAGCCTAAAGACCCGCTAAGCACCTCATGAACTTTGAGGAGGGATTTAGACTGTAATTGCTATAAACAGTCGATTACAGGTTTCTCAGGACCACATGTTGCATGAACAGTTCTGCATTTAAGCACCTGAAACCTCAACAATGACGAAACTATAATGAATAGACTTTTGGTGCCACCCAGATGAGAATGAGTTTCTCTTTTGAAGCTGGTTCCTTTCAAGATTTCTTCCTCATACCATCTCAGGGAGTTTTTCCCGTGCCACCACTGGCTCGCTCATAAGGGATGAACTTTTATAAGGAACAAACCTATAAGCACTAAACTCCTACATTATTTTATAACTGCTTTATCCCTGTTATTACAAAACAGCTTCTTCTATAGCTTCTTTTTCTTCTAAATAGTAGTAGGAGTAGTATAATAATAATAATAATAATAATAATAATAATAATAATAAATAGTATTATTCTTAGGCTTTATACTATACATTTCCTGTACAATTATATTCAAGAAAAATGTCAGAAATAATCTCGCTCATTTGCCAAACAAAAACTATACATTTACTTCAAACTTTAGCTTTTGACTTTTTTTTTTTTGTTTTGTTTTTTGGGAATTTTATACCCAAAACAAAGTCTACTGTGTGCAGTGTACTTTAAAATGGGAAAGCTGTGAATGTTGAAAGTGCAATGCATACTATATTCCAAAAATCATTTCCCAAATTTTTCCCTATGCACACCAAATACACAAAAAATATGTGGACACCTGACCATAATATTAGTATGTGCTTTTCGAACATCGCATTCCACATTTAGTCCCGGTTTGCTGTTATAAATCACCCCACACTCTTCTGGCAACATGTGCAAATTCAGCCACAAGGGTGTTTGTAAAGTCAGTTAGTGATGTAGGTGAGGAGGCCTGGGGTGCAGTCAGTGTTCCATTTCATTCCAAAGTGTTCAACAAGGTCGAGGTCAGAGCTCTATAGCAGGAGATCTTTCACTTTAACCCATGTAAACCATCCATCCTTGTCTTTTCTCTGACTCAGCTGCCATAGGACACTCAGAACAAACAACCTTATTAATGAAGACTATAAAGCCCTTTACTGAAGCCACTTTACATAAGGCTGCCTGCCCGATTTACAGGAATGTAAATACCACCATGAACGTACAGTATGAATCATAGTCGATACAGCACTTACCTGGTATTCGAAAGAAGGTGTGAGGCGATAGTTGAGCATCTCCTGGTGGAAGACCGGTGTTATGCTGCCCGACATTGGAGGAACGATCCACACCCAGTCACCCGGGCATCCACCTCTCACTCGGTACTCATTCTCCATGTGCTTCATGAAGGACTCTGTGGCCGAATGATGGTCCACGATGGTCACTTTCGACATCTGTATATGTCCAATAGAATGAAAATATGAATTATGATGTCATGATAACCGAGTTATCTATACATTTTTTGATGCCTAGGTCTCCACTCTCACATGACTGCCTTCAAAAGTACAAATAATGCAATATGCTAAGAACATAATCTCTAATCTGTCCTCGGAAGCACCTGGAAACTGTAAAGAACAGCAATATTGATTTCCACCAGAGCCTGGTCTTTCCACAGAGAGGATGTCTTTCTGGTGTCCAACCCCATCATGGTGGCTACTTCCTGTTAAAACAAGATGGTGTAGGATTTAAACATTTTTCACCCTGGACTATGGTTCCCATTAGCCACTCAAATTTCACAGTTAGTTTCATATTTAACTGTTAACATGAGACTAAAGTTTTTTGCAGATTGGTGAATCTCTGCCCATTTTTACTCCTGAGATTCTGCATCTCTAAGACTTTTTATACTTAATCATGTTACTGACGTATGTCATGTAACTGTCGCATGTATATATTGGAGGACTATATAAAAAACACCACCATTTCAAACACATGCTGGTGTTTATTTAGATTTTTAATGGATACGAATTGATGCCCAGACCTCTAATTGGTATTGGAATGGCTATTCCTTTTTTTTTTTTTCAGTATACGAGGTGATATCAAAAAGTTTCGAGACTAGTTTTGCCGCACGCCAACAGATGGCAGCACAAGACTGCACGCACAGTCACAGGGAGCACCGAAGAGCAACTCTGAAATTCCGCAGACACTTTAGACGTGATGCTGCAAAGGTTGTTTAGGGTGTTTTGAGTGGCACGCGGGCTTCAAGAGCAAAAGAACATCACTGGAAGATGATGTGAGGTCAGGAAGACCTTCAATGAGCTCAACCCCCGAAAATGTCAAAAACCAGTCGGCAACTTGCGCATGATGATCGACGGCGAACGAGCCACAACATTGCTGCCATTTTCTATTTGTCATATGAAACAGTCCCGGAATTCTTCACCTGTGATATGAACACGTCGAAATCTGACAAGAACTCAGCGTGTCGTGGATGACCTTTCCTTCATGCTGAGAATCATTACCTCTGAGGAAACTTGGGTGTATGGGTAAGACCCTGAGAAGAAGCAACAGTCTTCACAGTGGAAGAGCCCATCATCTCCACGACCAAAAAAGGTGAGGCGGGTCCACAGCTCGACATTGGCATTGTGCATCGAGGATTCGTCTCCAGGGGTCAGATCATTAATGGCAAGTTCCACTGCCAGGTTTTAAGTCATCTGACGGAGGACATTCGGACATTCTTGTGAACAGAGCTAGTCTGGAAACTTTTTGAGACCACCTCATAATGTTTGGCACCGATGTGCACGTCAAGAAATATAATGCATTATACACTCTACATTATGTACCATTTACCTGCATTTATACAGCCATATATCTAGGAGTTATAACAAATTCATGCTACATAACAATTAATTTTGAATATGGGGGATTTTACCCCACACTAATATCATGATAAATCGGTCATCTTTGCAATCTTTTTATGCTCAATCATGCAGATAAGGTAGTGGACATTAATGCAAACACAGGTGGGTGTTGCATAACTTTCCATAACCTTCTTCACTTCCTCCTTCGCATAATGGTTATGGAAATGAGATTTCAGAGCCTGAACTGAATGATGCATCATAAACGCGTTTTTTTTTTTTAAATACCTCAACTACCTCACATTTCAACACTCGCGGTTCTGACAGATTGGTATAAGCGATCATCTCATTAGGAAACAGCACAGCAGGTGTTATTAAGGTAGTAGTGTGATAATTTTAGTTACAGAAGTAAAACGTTATCTCGAGTAAGTATAGAGGGGAGGTTCTTACCGCTCTAGAATATAAGAGCTGTAGAGATCGATGCGGCATTTAACGCAGCGGTTCTATTTTATATTCGCCTGGACTATTATAAGGTCACTGTTTAATCAGACAAATATGAATAATGAATTCTAATGGTTGCATTACCATATTTGTGAATTAGTATATTGCACCCCAGCAAATGGGTTACGATAATAGAAAATCAACCACTGTCATTATGCTAATGAAAGCCGTGTGGGATAATATTGGATTTTAGTTTAACAGATATTCATAACACAGCGAGCTGCACAATAATAGCTAATTAGAGTGAGTAAATGTGAGGTTCCACAGCCTCAGGCTTTAGGGATAGGTACCTCTAAAATGTTGTAGCGCGAACTGTCACAGAAGTCCCGGACGCCGATTTCGGTCCCCATGTACCACCCACTGAAGGGGCAGGCGGTGAACTCCAAGCCTCCGATCTCTAATAGCATGCTAGATACTGCAGGCAAGCCATACCACTTCAGATTCAGCTCCTTGAACCATTTTAACCTGGATGATGAAAGGAAATGAAATTGAGATTGTAAGGCATGATTTATTAAGACATTTCTATAAATAGGAGATATTACATGAAAAAAAAAATGTGCCACTCTTGAAAATCCTACCCGAGCTCCTGACCAGTTCAAATGGTAACTAGGTGATAATTTAGAGGAATCACTCCAATACTGCATATTATGTGCAAAGATATCCTTTTACCTTCAATTCTCACACCAAACTCTTTTCTTAATTCACACCTAATTCACCTTTTGTGGAATTTGTGTCCTTTTCTTTTGCCATTGCAGACGATATTAAACTCCGAAATACTATTGGTGTAAACGTTATTCAAAAAACTTGCACTTCGTCCTCATTTTGCGTTTTCATCTCTCTGTGAGCGTTTCCTTTTACGGTATTTGTGGGCGATACTAAATGCAAACGCTAGCTCGTTTTGCCCCTAGTTCTATATCAACAAGTGCGAAATGAATACTAAGAAAATCACCATTACATGTAAATGTTTAGCTTAGTTTAGCTTACAATATTTGCATTTCCAGTAACTTTACTGAGGCATAAATTCAAGCAAATTGAGAAGTTCAACATAGAATATTTGGAGGAGTCGTAATTTTTTACTTTGGTTCAACGCAGCTGAAGTGACATTACTAAACTTCACCTTTCTGCAGGAAAATAAAACAAACACCATTTGCCAAAAGGTGCATTAAGCACACCTAAATTAGCATCTTAGTTTAAATATCTTCTTGTTTACAACATTTCACAGGGATATTCTAGTTTGTCTTAATTTGCCCGTCACTAGATGCGTTCACTCTGAACTGTGCCAAAACGTTCATTATCACTCTACCAGCACCTGCAGGATTCTCAGGTGTTTGCACACATGGCCAAATTGGCCTCTGGCTGCTTTTGGGCATCTGCTGAGCCCAGAAAAGCACCTCACTAGACAGCTCAACATTTACACCCTTCCTCTGCCAAAGTGCTGTTACACCTGGTTACAATTTGTTTCCCGGCCATTTTAAGACACCAAAAGATGAGATTTCTTGATTGAGATGATCTACAGGTATAAATAGTGAGTTTCCACGAAGGTTCAGAAACATGTGAAAGAATTAAAAAAAATTACAGAACTGTCCTGAGCATGAAGTTCCTGTACTGACGATAAGTTCTTCATTAATGTTTCACTGTTCACAATCTGATCAGAAGGTTAGGGGTTCAAGCACCAGTATAACCAAGCTGCCACTGTTGGCTGCCCCTTGAGCAAGGCCTTTAGACCCTCTGTACTCCAGGGGCGTTGTATCATGGCTGACCCTGAGCTTTGACCTCAGCTTCCTAGCATTGCTTGAATATGCAAAGAATTCACTTTGCTGTAAAGTACATGTGACGAATAAAAAGCCACTTTCCTCCAGCTGTCAGTTTCCTCATGTGCTCTACAAATTCCTTGGCAATGATTGTGCAATCATGCCCTTTGTGTTTGCCCCCCATCTCCGGCCCTGTCTTGTTGCACGACTGCGTTTGCTTGATTAGTTTTCTTTTTCTGTATACAGTTACGACTCACGAACGATTTCCTTTCTGAAAGCACATTCGTACGTCTGTTTACATTTGCGGCATTTAGCAGCAAATGTTTGTAAATCTAACAAAGTCACATTTAAACACTTTTAACACAAAAATACAATGTAACACAAAAAAACCCCCACAAAAACTGTAAATAAAATAATTTTTTTTTAATTAAAATTTTTATTTTTTTAACTCTATATTATCGATAACTCAATATTATTGTTGGGTTCATCGGCACAGCAGACTCCACATGATCCATGAGCTTGTGTTTGTTCTGTAGAATTGAGCGACGTCTACCATCTGATTGCCTCGGCCCGATCCCAATTATTTTAACTTTGTTTCCGTGGTTATTGCTATGCTATGCTACCCTTCTTAGCAGTACCCTCCACATCACCGCTTGCTTCAGGACATCCTGGGCTTTGACTGAGCGCTGTACTACTGTAGAACTGTTCAGACTTTCAGCTACTTCCCCAAGATCTGTGAAGGTCTGTGAACTCGAATGTTCCCAATTCTGGGATTTACTGTAACTTGCGATATCAATGATCTTGCTGAACTCTTATTGCACATACATCTTCACCGCCGACAGTCACCACTGGGAATATTCTCACACACTTGTGACCTCACTCTACTTATTACATATCTACATGTGGTACAACCCTAGTAGTCTTTGATTCACAGATTAGTTAATACTCTGGAAAAGGAGATAAAGTTACTAAAACTACAACCCAAAAACAAAAATCAGCCCTGGCTCCTATGTTAGAAATAAACAAAAAGTACAGTTCTGTGTGTTAATAAATTCCAGAAATATTATTTTAATATTTCTATAAATACAATCTCAAATAACTAAACTTTTCCAGTTGTGACATGGACATCACAACATGCCTTTGCCTATTATTCAGAAAACTCCATTCAAACCCAATTAAGGTTAGACCTACATTAAAACTTATGGTTGCATGCCTAGGTGGCTTACAGTATGGATTATGTACATCCTGTGCTTATATGTATATTTATAATAAACATTACCAATCAGAGACATTTGGTATATTTTGTTATGACTGCATTTTATTTTCCCTGGAAATTGACAACACGTAATCCTGTTTGGTTTTTTTTAGGCCTGTCTCAGCCTTTGGGAATCATTAATTTGTTGCCCTATTGTGTTCACCTGTTCTGTGTCACACATTAAATCAATAGTATCATGATGAGTATAGAATATACACTATATGGACAAATGTATTGGGACATCTAGCATATGTGGTTCTTCTCTGAACTGTTACCACAAACCTGGAGGTACACAACTGTATAGGACGTCTTTTGATGCGGTTAGTTGGGTTTCAAATGAGAACCCGCAAATTTTCCAAGCCCCGATTTCCGCGAATTATCGTGGGTTGACTGTGTTTTGTCGTATCGCTATCGTCATAGTAAGATTGAAAAATCATAAGTCAAACCATCGTAACTCGATTACCATCTGTATGTATAAATGCATTTTTCCTGTAAATGTGTCATAATTACTCCATTTATGTTGTTTTAACATCGAACCCTTTAAAACGGCACACTTTTGAAACTGCATGTAAGTAGCACAGGTTGTGCTTCTCTCAGCTTGTCTGAGGCATCATCAGTGCCCGTGGAGGCTGACAAACTGGCACCGTCTCCGATCGCGAATCTGGGGGAAGGGCCAGTTTTATGCTTCCTTGGCCTGTGTCCCTGACTTACGCATGCAGGCCACTTGTTCTCAGCATGACTCCCGTGATGCTAATACTCTGCCAGCCTCTTAGATTCACAGCTCTGCATTCACAGATTCATCGTTTGGGTACAGGCTTAAATGAGACGGAATATGCTAGATAATGTCTGTGTACAACAGTGACGTATATAAAGGCGCAGTTTTTAAGAAGTTCTGCCACCTTTTGTACCCACAAACTCTTATGATTAAAAGAAAATGCGGACCCCATTAGTTTGTCCATAGGGCCTATGAAGGTCTATGAAGTTTATGACAAACATAGTAGATCAAACAGTGAGCAATAAAACAAGCAAATCTCTGTTGCATTTGTAAAGGTAAGAGGTACTAACAGCCATATTTGAACTACCAGATTGCTAGAAATGTTTCTGTAGTTAAACAAAAGGTCAAATAACACTCCATAACAATATATGAATGGCTATGTGGCTACGGATATGTGACGCTACCAAGCTCAACGCATGTACCTAGCTAAAATCATTCGGTTTATACAGAATCTGTATCTGATTTGCTAGGTCCAAATCTGATGGCCAGTTATGTAAACTGTTCTGTAAAGCACAGCTATGGGATGCAAGTGCATAAAAAGAAAGTTTATTTATTACTAAATGTAATCTAAAGAGGGATATGAGGCATAGTTCAGGCAATTAGCAAAAATATATATAATGGACTATGAGATGAAAACAAGAAATCGAAACAAATTGTGAAATCCAAGGATTAAACTAATAAACAAGGGTTTAGTATTTGGCAGATAACTGAATGAAATAGTTCAGGGAGACAAGAAGAAAACAGAGGTATTTCTACATAAATCTAATACAGAATTGGGAACAGCTGTGAATGAATAAACACGTGAATTTACAGGTAAGTCTGACAGAATATAGCGAATAAGGTAGAATCTTCCAGAATAAAATTTAGCATTGCAAAGACTATTCTGGTGCTATATTATGTTTAATCCACAAGCAAAACAAAACCCTCTTTTGAAACCAGGTGCTTTCAATAGCTAGCATATCCTATTGAGCATCTTACTTACTTTGGGTGTGTGATGTTTATTTCCAGCACGAGATCGTCAGGGATCTCAAACAACTCCGGATCGTTGCCATTTGCCTGAAGCAAAAGGGGCAAGACGTCAAACCGGCCTTTGGGCGCTTTCCATCCCTGCTGTATACAGATCTTCAGTGTGGCAAGAGAAGACCAGACATTCATACAAATATTAGGTCCAGAGAACTGGGATTAATATAGAAACAGTTTATAGATCGTTTAATGATGCTTTTGTTTTGGGCGAAGGCGTCGGTGATCGCGCCAAGAATTGACTTCATAAATTCTCAGCAGATCCGTGGACAGATATTTATATTTCAACTTTCCATAAATAACCTGGATGTTGATTTATTTATTTTTTTTGAAAATCCACAAGTTCTTCCTGTCGTAATTATCAAACATGACGCACCAGATAATCAGGGCCTCAGCAGGAAGCTTGAGGACACATGCTGTCTCTCCTGACAAATGAGTTATAGCGTTTTAATCATTTTTCTCTCCACGGTGCTTGTATTTTTCATTGTTATTAAGTAGATACTACATCACAGACCTCGTTCTTTCAGGAATCCCAGGAGGGTGAACGCTATTATCATTTTGATTCCAGAAAACTGCGATTTAAAGTCTCACCTCGGTGAGCTCCAGGGAAGCAGGATCTCCCAGAACAGAGCCATCAGGCTGCTTGTAACCAGCGTAGCGGATCAGTTGGCTATTCCATACACGGAAATCGTGTTTTCCATCTGTCCTCTGAGGAAAAATGGTGATAGCTGACCTGGAGGATAAGATTGGAGAGCTGAAGATGAGGGTGTTAACGCAAGGATGCAAGATTGAGGTCACTCATTGGCTTCAAGCTGAGAATTTTTTAAAAAAAGGGACATTTCAGTTTCAGTAAAAAAAAAAAAAAAAAGATTTTATTTTAAATCCTGGTCCTGAAAAAGTTCACCACAGAACTCTTGAGGGAACTTTGGATGTTTGACTACACGTCTCAAAAAGTGAAAATGGAGCAGTACATTGGTCATGGAAGATTGCAGGTATCTCTGTGTACAATCCAACTCAACGTTTTAAAGGGCTAATGGCAAGTCATCTCACAGTTCATGGGTCACTAGTTCTGATTTCTAGTTACTGTCCGTGCATAGTATCCAAATGTACCTGTTTAAACCCTTCAAATTTATTGTTTTCCTCCCACCTTCCAAAAACTTCCAAGTACTTGGTCTGGCTACATTAATTTCACCCCAGTATGTGCCTAATGGCCCATGAGGGACCAGTGTGCCATTCAGAATGTGTTCCTACGTTCTCATGCACAGTGCTCATAAGATCTAGAGGATACAAGAATAAGAATACACCCTGGAGGAAACCATTATGCAAGTATATTCTTTGAGGGACACAATTTTATTTTCTTTGATGGAGGAGACGGGTCTGTCGGTAACAGACAATAACATGGGCCAGAGTGACTACCAGTATTATTGTGAAAATTGTATTATGATTTTAAGTTTATTAATTATGCCCCCTAATGCTCAATTAGTTTATTATTTTGTTATGCACCGAACAAACCAGACAACTGAACATGACTTTTTAATAGATATATCGCCTATTTAAAACGCATTATTACTATCATAGCTAGAATAGAATAGAATAGAATAGAATAGCCTTTATTGGTCACATATACATTACAGCACAGTGAAATTTGTTCTTCGCATATCCCAGCTTGCTTAGAAGCTGGGGTCAGAGCGCAGGGTCAGCCATGATACGGCGCCCCTGGAGCATAGAGGGTTAAGGGCCTTGCTCAAGGGCCCAAGAGCGGCAGCTTGGCGATACCGGGGCTTGAACCCCCGACCTTCCGATCAGTAACCCAGCGCCTTAACCGCTGGAGCTACCACTCCCCCTCATAGTGACATTTTCCATATTCATTGCTATTGAAATCAAAACATTTACTTACTTATGCATATGTTTGGTGTGAATCGGACCAACAGTTGTGTTTGGCTATGTTAACAGCTAGAGGTCAGTCGATTTTACCGATAGCGAGTTTGGAACGTTCTTGCCAAGAACCTGTTTGTTTTTTAAATGGATACTAGATAAAATGATAAAAAAATACATACACCATGCAAAATAGTACTGAACTTTATTACAAAAAAAAATATATAATAAAAAACAAACATTACTGAATCATAAAAAAGGAAATAAATATGAATATATTCATTAATAAATATGCTTATATAATTTATAAATATTAAATATAGCACGCTCCATGCAGTGCACAGTCTCACGTGTAAAAACAAACAGCACGTGGCATCAGTGATTCACCCCTAGAGGCTGCTCTCATAATGACAGCGGACGGAAAGCCGGAAAAACTATCGGTATGGATTTTATGTATTAATAATATATGAATGTTTATTATCAAATACAGATATGATGGGAGTTAAACATTTATTTAAAATTACATTTAAAAAAAAATATGCCTCTGGCATTGCTCAGAGGGCCGATCCAAATGTGGGGGTGGGCTGTAGTTTGGGGACCCCTGTTCTAAAGGATGCTGTGGAAAACGTGATTGCAGCCATGTATTGTGCATCAAGAGACATGTGCAAATCCAAAAATAAACACAATCGATTTTACAGAGCAAAGACATATGAATGTCGCAGAAAGTGCAATGGAAAAATCTGGGCCATGATACTGCTTTAGAAAAATCATGCACATTCCCTGATAAACATTTCTGACAAGCAGAGCAGCAGGTGTGGGGGGGGCAACCGATGTTTGGACTGACAGTTCCTGATGATGTAATGATGGAATCATATGTTTGTAAGCGGAGATCAGAAAAAAACAAAAAATAAGACACTTTCCGAGGAGAAAAACGATGAAAGGGTTTTCCTACTGTGTCTCTATCTCTTTGTGTCTATCTTGCCTCTTGACTTGGCTTCAACCAAGCCCTCCACCCTCTGATTGCTCCCCTCTTCCAGGCTCTGATCAATGCATAACGAGACACTAATTAAGCTGAACACAGAGTAGGTGTCATATATGATTAGCTTTGTAGTCAGGCAGAGATAGAACTCGGCTCTGTAGAGGCAGGTGCCACCCACAGGGAGCTCTTGAGAAAGGTGATGAAAAGAGGTAGATAAGCAAAGCTGAGAAAGTGTATAGATAATGATAAGGGGGGAAAAAAATACAGAGCTAGAGGAAAAATGGAGGCGGGAAATAAAATGAATAATCGATATAACAACAGATGAGTAATATGTTTCTTCGTACTCAGGAAAAAATGAGTAATCCCCCCTTATCACTCAAAAAAAGAAAAAAAAAAGTAGCTCCATCACTTACCTGAGGTTGCCTTTGTTAGTGGCATATTTGATGTGATTGCAGATATAATTGAACATTCCATGTGCTGTTGTGCAGTCTCGAGCGTCGAACACCTAGTCGAAAACAACTCCCTTATTATCATCATAATCATTGCATAATTGCTGTAATTCTGGGTTTGTTTTTGCGCATACAGATGGCTCGCACTAGAGTAAATAAAATAGTTAGAGCGGCGATGAAACTAAAGCTTCAGGTCTCTACCTGTAATTTGGACCATTGGATCCTCCCTACGCAGCGAGCCGCGTTCCTCCAAGCGTGTTTGGCGCCATAGATTAGCTCAGTGTCTTTAAGCTGGTATGTCCCGGACGATTCGATCTCCCTTTTCACCTCCTCCAATCGGTCCTCGTGTGTTTTGGATCCACACCTGCAAGCCAACCATGAATGGAGCCAAAAATGAGCCGGAAAAAAACAAGCATTAATTGCTCATGAAATGATGCGTGCTCCTGCCTTTTTATTGAAGTGTAGTACTGATTGATGAAGTCTGTAGCCAGTGGTAGCAGCTCATCTTTGGTTTGAACTTCATCTGGTTTACTTCGCATGCTTGGCATCATCACAGAGCCTATACACACTCTTTCGTTGCAAATTGGCACCTGCAAATGACAAAAGGTCCGGTAAGTGACAAAAAAGTTGGCGTACAGTATATCTATAGCAAATGGGGTAGATTTGGTGTTTGTGTTTTAACCTTTGAGCTTATACATTCTCCTTTTACACTTCCATCTCTTTATTAAAAAGTACCTGATGCTAACATTTGTCAATTATAAAATGAATATTTACATATACATACACTTTCTGCACACACCTGTAAATAATTCTAAATTTCTTAAGCCTCATTATTACTATTTTTTCCTTATGTCCTTTACTGTTTAATATTGTTTAATGTTTGCTGTTGTTTGCCTGTAACATTTATTAAGCATTTTATAATACAAACAGTCACTGACATCTGTACATATTACAATAAACTTGACCACTTAAAACTTGGATGGTTGTAAGTTCAAATTCTAGTGCTGTTCTAGATGTACTAGATGTATCCTTTGAATATTTCCTTCAAATTTGTTCCCACCGATCACTAAGCGTTTCCAGATCATATGATAACTAGCAACTGTAGAGGGTAAAAACTAACACATACTTCCTCTTATATGCTCATTACATGTACAGAAAGCATCCTGACTGTCAAAATTGAGCACCATCTGGTTTAGGGACGTAATACTCTGAGAATTGTCTGATCTTGCAAACAAAAAAGTGTGGCCTGGTTAGTATATGGATGTGACAATACCAGGGAATACAAGATGCTGTAGGCTTTGTGTCGCAAATCTATGAAAACTCTGGTTTACTGATTACAAGCTACCATTGTTGGTCTCTTGAGCAAGGCCTATACGCATTTACAAAAGGCTTCTGCTTAGTTTAATCTGTTACGGAAACGTTTAAATGTATATCTAACCCTGCAACAAAGAGTTTTCCTTGCAGTTAATTATTTTAAAGAACTGATGGTTCTGTAGCGCACAAACAAAATAGAAACACTTGTTTGAGGTCCCAGGTCACATAGGACAGTCATTGGATGTATTCACAATTTTCACCTAAATCAGGTTAAGTTAAATGCTATAATGATTCCTCGGGGGATTTCTGTTGTTCAACCATTCACAAAAAAAAGCGAATTTAAAGTTTCATAATCTTGTTATAAAAACTGCTATAGTAACTTACACCAACTATTTACACTTGCCTCTCAAATAATGGCTGAAGTAGAATCTCTATAGGAAGTTGGAAACCCTAAAGTATCAAAAGCAGTGTCCTTGAGGACCCCTTTTTTAAAGGGAAAATAAGCCAATCTCAATGGAAATTGTCAGCATCTAAAATGTACTCAAGGTCACAAGGGGGCTTTCTAGCGATTTAAAGTAGTATACTTGGAACCTTTTCAGAAATAAAAAAGCCCTGTGTTAAAGGGTTCTACCTAAAACCTTTAAGGGGTTCTATTAGAAAGACCAATCAATACATTTTTAAACATAAATCTGAATAAATAAGAAGATAAAAAGATAAAGAAATGAAGAGATGTGATAAATCTGATTATATAAAAATATTCTTCTTTTTCTTTCAGCTGCTCCCTTTAGGGTTCGCCACAGCGGATCATCCGTCTCCATATCCCCCCGTCCTCTGCATCTGCCTCTTTTAAACCAACTACCTGCATGTCTCCCCTCACCACATTGGTAAACCTCCTCCTTGGCCTTCTTCTTCTCCTCCTTCCTGGAGGCTCCATCCTCAGCATTCTCCTACCGATATACCCCATGTCCCTCCTCTGCACATGTCCAAACCATCTCAATCTCACCTCCCTCACCTTGTCTCTAAAACGTCCTACATGCGCTGTCCCTCTAATAAACTCATTTCTAATCCTGTCCATCGTCGTCACTCCCAACGAAAACCTTAACATCTTCAGCTCTGCTACCTCCAGCTCTACCTCCTGTCTTTTACTCAATGCCACTGTCTCTAAACCATACAACATCGCAGGTCTCACCACAGTCCTATAAACTTTCCCTTACACTCTCACAGATACTCTTCTATCACTAATCACTCCTGCCATCACTCTTCTCCACCCACTCCACCCTGCCTGCACTCTTTTCCTCACTTCTATAACACACTCTCCATCACTTTGCACTGTTGACCCCAGGTAACTGAACTCCTCTCCATCACTTACCTCTTCCTCTCTAGGCTCTTCTCAACCTGCTCCCTACTATCACCAGAAATCACAATATCATCCGCAAACATCATAGTCCATGGAGACGCCTGTCTGACCTCGTCCATCAACCTGTCCATCACCACTGCAAACAGAAAAGGGCTCAGAGCTGATCCTTGATGCAGTCCAACCTTCACCAGGTATTTCAGGTCCATTAAAAGAAAACTCCATTGTCCAGTCTTCAGTTGATTAACTTTCCAAAACATAAAATAACCCAAACACAGAATCAAGTCTGCATTTAATGTAGCCTGTTATGTCTCTGTTAAACTTAGATGAATTCGTCCAATTGCATCAAGTCATGTGAATGTAAGACATCAGAAATTATAAAAGAAATACAGGGGGAGGGGGGTGCATAGAGAGAGCAAAAGACAGCTTGGTCCTTGCCTTGAGCAAGCTCATATGGTCAGTGTAATAAGATTAAAGTTGAAGCGCACAGTCACTTTGGGTAGCCATTAATGCGGTCACTATGGTTGAGGCCAAGCAGAAATTTAATGACCGTCCGGCGCCGGCTTGCGCTGCTAAAACAGGTGCAGTTGCCTCAACCACCCACTCAAGTCTGGTGAAGTGTAAAGAGCCTCAGCCCAATGACCCTTCATGCCATCTGAAAGAGCTTGGCCAAGATTTCACCCCAGAGCAAGAACAGTGAGAACAAATTGTGAAGGTGGAGTCTAAACCAAAAGTAAACATCAGAAAACAAAGCAAGATGGCTGAATCTCTCCTGTAGTCAGGACCACCGATTGATTGATAGATGGATGGCTCGTAGCGTCAGAGTTTTAAAAATAAAACAAAGATTTGCCTCTGCACATCCGCTAGCCCCGAGGCACCATGAATTCAGCCATGCAGCTGTCTCTTTCTGTGGAGCAACCCAAAAAAAAAAATTCTGTGTGATATATTATAAATCACGTGATCTGTAATTAACGGTGATTAGCATGCAACAGCAAATGCTCATGAAAGCGTGTAGAACCTCACGTCCCTCTCTTCCACTTGGTTAGAGGAAACTGAAGGACGTGAAGATGTTCGTGAGGGTCCTCCTGCTTATTTCCACACACTCACTCATGTCTCCACAAAGAACCGAATCTAAATTTGAACTTCGAGTTGACGTATAGAAAGTAGAGAGACAGCAAGATGTACTGCTAAAATCAACCTCACGTGTGATTTGGAATTAGAATGAATGGAAAATCGATTGAATTGAATGAATTAATTAATTCAATTCAATCGATTTCCCATTCATTCTAAATCTATTTTGTAATATTTTCTTATTATAAAATAGATATTTGTAAATAAATAAATAAATAAATAAATAAACATTAAAAAAAAAATTTCCTTCACTTGAAAAGTGGAATAAAAATGTTTTAATGTATTATTCAGGAACTTTCAGGTCAATATCTGTCTATAAACATGAGTGGTAATGAGTGTAAATTGAGGGTAAAGTGTGTTGGGTTGCAGTCCTACCTGGCTGCAGCCGTGATGGAGCGTGTCATTGTACACCAGTCCACTCTCCCAATTCTTCACCTTCATGAACCTCGGGCATTTCGTTGGACTCCCATTTTGCAGGGTTTTAACCGGAGACACTCTCCCATGAGATAATGGCTGTGGAGTAACAAACAAAATGAGGACAAACTTATTTATGTAATAGCTGGATTGATGATAGAGGTGATGGTCCATTTCCTTTGGATATAAATAGATGCATATAAAAGAATTAGCATAAGAAAAAAAGACAAAAACAAAAAAGTAAGCAAAGGAGAATCATATAAGCCATACAACATATAAAAAGATATTTAAAATCCATAAAATAGAAGAGACAATAAAAAACTTTTTAATTAAATGAGTAAACACACATTATATTATCAGCATTCCAATTGATCCCAAAGGTTTTTGATAGGGTTGAGGCCAGAGCTTTATAGCAGGCAGCTCAAGATCTTCCATTCCAAACCATGTAGATCTTCATGGAGCTGGCTTTGTGCACTTTGTGCATTTTCCTTCTGGAACAGGTTTGGGTCTCCTAGTTCAAGTAAAGGGAAAATTTCATGCCACCAAATCCAAAGGCATCCTATACAATTGTGTGCCTCCAATGTTTTGATAACAGCCTGGGGCTGGAAAAGCACATACTTTTGTCCATATAGTGCATGTAGAAAACCCATGTTTTTTCATTCAATATATATATATTTTTTCCTCATTGATATTTTAGAAAAAAAATGATTAACCAGCCAAAATTAACATTGTTATACTATTTAAACTATTCATTACAATAAGAACTCATGCTCATGTTTAAGATGAACTTTAAATTCACAATATTTCAGTCCTATAACAGAGTCATTATTCTGCTTCCTGTTCTAACTGTACAATCAGCAAAACCAGGCAAGACAATTAAGCATCTCGTAATCGAGCCTCAGACTTTCACGCAGGAATGGCGATACTGATTTTCTCTTCAAAAGCTGTGTGCAAATTGTTCTTGGATCAGTAACTATGGAGCACTTAACTTTGCAGAAAAAAAGGAAATCAATCTAACTGCCCTCACAATGTGTATCATTTCAGACAGTGGCTATTTTTCACTATGCAGGCACCTCAAGGAAGGGTGGAATTGAGTCATTTTCTATGGACATGAATGAAATTTTCAATCACCGCCCATTGGCATCTCTTCTCCTCTTTACTTGCAATTGATATTTTCATGAATGGATCGGATTCTTACAGAGCCGAGCATTTCAGCACTGAAGAGCAATACTATGATTATGTCTCAAAACACTTTTTGCAGATATGGGGTGTAAATAAAGGCAATCAGTAAGAGCTTTGCTCATTGATCTTTCTCCAAAAAATGGTAGGGTCTTCATTTTACCCAAACATAGAACATGTTTTATGAAAAATGCAATTTAAGGGAGTCCAAAAATTCAAACAGAGTGGATGTGGCGTAGGATAAAAGTAAAGCTTTGCCAGTGTTTTAATTGTTGTTCTTGATCTTAGCGGAGGTCTCGAACAATACAAACCTACTCTTTTTAGAGTAGACAGAAAAGTACAATACCTCTATTCAGATTGTGTCTACATTATGAAAAATGTGTTGTCTAACAGCTTCTCACAAATTTCCATAAACATCAAGTCTTTACTATTCCATATGATAATTCATTCTAAGGTCATTTTCCCAGAATCGCTGAGCTTACGGTTTCATCAGTTCCAGTTGATTGACCTTTTTTGCGGGTCTGTTTCTATTTCTAGCTCTGCCTTGGAGAGGTTTTTAAAAGGATTCAATCATTTATCTAGAATAATTTTTACAAAACAAAAACATTTGGATGTACAGTATATATCAAAAGCCTATATACAGTGTAGAGATTACACTATGACTGTTAATGTGTGAAGTGGCTCAGGGTGTAACCACCTTTCACTCGTGAGTTCCCTGCATAGCTTTTTTTTTTTTATCTTCAAAATCCAATGACTGAAGAACACTCAAGGCAAAAATATTGTATGAAGTCTGGAATTTGAAAGGAGTTCAAATCGGTCCAATATCTAAAATCCAAATCTCCAAATCAAAGCCTGGTCAGTAAGCTTGAGTCTGGTCAGGGCCAAGGTGGATTTGGAGCCTATCCCAGTACCAATATGTGTGATGCAAGAATACACCTTGAATGGAATACCAGTTCATATATTCAGAAATAGTAAAAATGTATCGACCAATCCAATGCGTGGAAGAAGGAAACCTGAGAACCCAGACGTGGCCTTAGGGAGAACATGCCATGCATTAATAAAACTCAATTTTATCATTATTAGTGGTGGAAAAATGTCATCTATAGCCTGTGTATGGATGTTGACGTCAAGCACTATTTGACTTTCATTTTAGGATTTAATATACAATTAACTGCATTATTATAACGTCTTGATTTTTTTTCCTTCACTTGAACTTCTTGGGTGTATCTGCATCAAAAGACCCACTGAAATACTAATTACCAGTGGCATTACATGCAAATTTTTATTCAAGGTAGAACTACAGTAAAACAAATCAAGCTTCTCTGTGAATACTACCTTCCTAGACAACCTTGAAAAAAATGGATGTGCAGGTGTGAAAAATTAAAAAAAAGCTGGATGGTAGCAAAATAAAGAGGCCAAGCAAGTCAGAAGAATCAGAACATGTCGTTTCATGGCATTTAGGTTGAGGAAAGCTGATCGGGAATCATTGTAGGTATGTGGATTTCGGGAAGCATTCTTTAAGATGTACACAATTTGAGAACTTTTGCTCCAGAAGAAAGCAGGTCTTGAGCTATTTACAGCTCCGTGGATGTGTCATTTCATAGCTTTTCAGTGAGCAAAATAAGGATTGCGTTAACCAGTCGCTGTGTTGCGAACACTATGTTGTAATTATTTTTCCACATGCAGAGCTTTAGAGACTTCATAGCACCTCGGTTCCGAGTTCACCGAGCTCTTCCACTGCATGAGTGCTCCTTATTAGTCAGAAAATTATGCAGGATTCAGTTTTTGGTGAACAAAAATATGAAGAAGAAGAAAAAAAAAACGAAATATGAGAAATACACCGCTATTGCATGCGTCCCCATTAAACTACCGGCCGGGCAGCTCGCGTTTGACGCAATCTATTAGACCTATTCGCCAGTAATGTTCATTATCTTTTGATTGCTAAAATGATGCAAAAAAATGAATGCGAATTGTTGTTTACAGACGTCAGATATAGACGCTCGCTTGGCTTAGTAAGTTGAGATTTGGTTAACATGGTGACTATTTACGGAAACAAAAAACAATAAACAAGTTGTGCGCAAAAAAAAAAAAAAAAAAACAACAACACATTTTATATATATTGTTTTATAAAAAAGTCCTAAACTCTCAGACAGGAACCGAGAAGGAAGAATGGCTTAGATGAGGGTCAAATCGACTATAAAGGAGATTTTTTTTACAGCGTGTCAGCACAGATCTCTCCACAACAGGCTCTTCTACAGCCGACTCCAGCATCAAATAGCTTTCTGATACGCATTTCAGTCTCGCGTGAGACAACTCAGACATGTGATCTAGCATTCACCGCACTAGATTTTGCTATTTAGTGTTTATCTTCTCTTTTCCCATCGTACATACACAAAAATGTCTGCTTCCTTCTTCATTTCACTGCACACGCAACCATTCTTGATGATCCTCTTAAAGGGTGCCAATAATTTTGATCATCCAACTGGTCATTTACAGAACAAGCGTGATGGGGTGTGTCGTTACGAGGAAACAACCACATTGAAACGGCAACCGATACGTTATTAAAGTTGCAGCTTTTATCCATTTACGGTTACATCCGATGTTGTGGAACTTCTGCAAGATGTTCTCTTATCATTTATGTGATACAACAGTCTTTCAGCTTCTTCCCTCTCTTTTTGTGTTCTACTCATCTTTACTATCACTGTTGAAAATGAAAGCAAGCAGCAGAAATCAAATAGTCAAAGTGGTCAACACCTTCTGACAGGAATCAAGCCTTCAGCAGTGTTGTGGTATAAATACATACACACTAAACTAAATAAATGTAACTCTAGGGAGTTACTACAATGTATTTATTAGTCATTAATAAATCTAGAGCACAAATGTAGTACAAGGTTTCTATAGAAACAGGACTTACAGACAAAGGACTTTCTGTGCTTCTGAAAGCTGCAGAATTTGGCACTGCTTAATATTCTTGAATGTCTGAAATGATTTCATTATCTAGGGTTTCAATATAAAAACAAAAGCCAAATATGTCATACTATAATTATTTTGTGGAGGAAAAAAAAAAAAAAGAAAACACGGAGTTTGGAAATCATGTTTATATGTGACAGGAGTAGAACCTGATGAGATGATCTGCTGATATACCTGGCCCACCTCATTCTTTTATGTGTTATGGTTTTTTTAAGGTGCTTTTCTGCTCACCACAGTTGTACAGAGTGATTATCTGAGGTGCTACTGTATATCCTTTCTGTTACTCAAACCAGTCTGTTTACTCATGTTTCTGCTTGCAAAACTGGATGTTTTTTGTTTTTCTTACCAAAAAAATTTTTTTTTTAAATACTCAAACCAGCATACTCCAAAAACCATAAGTTACTGAGATCACGTTCTCCATTTTGAGGTTTGGTGTAAACATTAATCAGATCTCTACCTGCATGATTATATGCATTCTGCATAACTGGACAAATGAGTGTTCTTCTTAAAATGACCATTGCGTGTAGATGAACATGCAGAACATGCAGAAACTATAATACTTCCTGTTCTTTTTTAATTCTTTGAATTGAAGTGGAAATAATGTGGGGAAAAAATGTTCAGCAAAAAAAAAAGCAGTTTTGGGAAAGAAATCATTTTGAAGGATATCATGAAAAACCCCCACCACCACCACCACCTCTCTGCTCCAACTCTGACCCATACACTAATCAGCTGTCAAGCAACCAAAGGGGTTAATCACCCAGAAGCTGTGTATTACTCCAGCAAATGAGAGAATGACTCGCTCCCTCTCAACCCCTATGTGACCACACAGCTGCACTCTTTCATTTATCTCTTTTCTTGGATCGCGTCCCTTCATCCGGTTTGTATTCAGCGAGCGAACACGTCACTAGTGGCATGTGTTGGGCTGCAGGGTGAACACCATGCCCTCTGCCTGTCCCGTTTCCCTGTACACCTCGGTGACGCTATGCCTCAGGTCAAAACCACACACATTCTTTCACAAAATTATACACACACACACACACACACACACACACACACACACACACACACACA
>JAAIIK010000015.1:9083577-9107280 GCA_014706435.1 Silurus glanis | reverse complement strand
TATCTATCTATCTATCTATCTATCTATCTATCTATCTATCTATCTATTTGCTTGTGTATACCAAATTTTAACTTCTTGAGCTAAAGTACACAATGCCTTTATGTAGGAATGAGGATGCCAGGCACTTATTTATCCCTCAAAACCAATCTGGTCACAGCTCAGAGAATGTTCTTATGGTCCCAGTGTGCACTAATTCCTGGTAAAGAATACTTGATTTTTTTTTGCTTGCTAGCCAATCAGAAGGCAGTATATCCTCTGGCCATGCCCTAAGATAGAAATAATTGACTGAAAAGGGAAAAGATATAATGCAGAGGCAAAGAAAAGTCCCCTGTTGATAAAGAATTCAGTCTAAAAATTATTCATAGTGATAAAAAAATACAATTTGGTGAGCTAGTTAGGTTATAACTAGCAAACTAGCAATACAAGTGCTGTGTACTATGTGAGCAGTATACTGTACTTTCTGAACAACAAAATATATTTTACATTATTACACTGTTGCATTTTTGTCTAGTTCCAGCTCAACCAATATGTATAGACGACAGAAAAACTGTACACTCGTTCGCTTACAATCTGTAAATCTATAAAACTAGACACTAATTCAATATCATCTTTTACACAATACCAGCTCCATGTTTAAAAGCACTGTAGCACAATGATATCATGTACTCAAATAGCACTGCTCTTTGCTTTGCTTCCCTTTAAATGTTGGTATCAGGAAAAAAAAACACAAACACACAAATGTGACTTGTGGAATTGTGCAGCTGATGCAGGGTTCAGAACAAATTCCCCAACATGGACATAAACCTACAATTATAAGTCCTGCCCTGCTAACAAAGCCAGAATCAGTCTAGTTTCATGCATAAAAACACATTTGGCTTAGCCGATCCACTTACGGCCATGTTTTGAGAAGTTAGAGAAAACCAGAGAACCCAAAGGAAACCCATATGGACATGAGGAGACAATCAGTAAACTTAGATGAGGATCATTTAACTAAAGAGGCAAAGCAGTGAGCTGGAAACGTGATGTGTGATGTGATTGTTTTTCACACCAAGATAATAAAAGGACCAAAATTAATTAAAACTGCACTAAAATATCCACTTATATGGTCTAATAGTGCACCAATTAATAATCTACCATATTTACACTCCCATGGTTCAGTTAAACTGCTCAACCCACCGGTAAATTTCATGTCTCTTGGACAGCTCTCACTCCAAATGTAGCATGAATTTGCCCAGGGGTCCAAGCACTTACAGTTACACCACCTGCCATTGATCAATGTCTGCTCATCCCTGCAGGCTGTTTCCACATGACGCATTAAACAATTTGTGGTTTTATTTATTTTTGTTTTTATTTTTTTAACTCAAAAGTCTAAAATACACACTGAATACACTGAGGGTTAAATAAACTCACAGCCTTCCAATCAGATGTCTAATATATGAACCATTGAGTAATATGAATATGCAAATTTCAACTCAATCAATATTTACATTAGGTAAAATGACTCCTGCTTGCATTTAGTTCAAAGGCAAAAAACATAAATTACAGTATAAACTTTGCGTATAATTTGTATAATACTGATGGGTCTTCAATGTGTCTTCAATGTGACGAATCGTCTCAAAGAGCGCTTTTTGAATTTTCTACTGGACACGCATGAGCAAAGCATTGAAAAATCTCCATAGGTTATGTACAGGAAAGAAATTTACCTCTCAACTCTTCTAGTCAGAGTCATTCGTTCTTTTAATCACGTGACTCCCATATACGCTATGCAGTGCGTTACACAGGAAATAGAATTGAGTAGTTCATCTCAATTGTGTTTTCTGGTCCGAGTCATTCGTTCTTTTGTCATGTGACACCCATAGATGCTACGCAGTTATATGTACATATATAAATTAGACAAAGTTTGTTGGGGGATCTGCTTATTGAAAATATATTTTATTTCTGATTAAAGGAATTAAATAAACTAAATGACTTAAAAAAGATTTACAATTTTTTTTAATATTTTTTTGAGACACATTAGATGGCAAGGGGCCCAATAGCTTATTTGCCATGTCCGTAGCAGTTTTGGTATGGGGTCAAGTTGCTAGTCCAACAGACACACTCTTTCTTTCGCACCCGGGCTTGAGACGGTCCATGGCGGAGTATTTTATCCCCATTCCCACAACTGAGCACCCATGTAGGGTTAAGGGCCTTGCTCAAGGGCCCAAAAGGGGCAGGCTTGTATGGCCAGGACTCAAACCCACAAATCTAAAGTTCAATGTCTTAACCTTTAAGGCTAACACCTCACCTCACCTCACCTTACTATTGTATAAAATGCTGCTAATTGGTTTCACATTTAAAATTTATGGCTAAAAAATGTCTAGGAATTGTTTAAAAAATTGTATTGCTACATTGAAATATTGATTACAGAGGTGGCAAAAGAACGTACATCCTTCACTCAAGTATGAGTACAGATAGTTATGTTGTAAAAGATGAAGTACTGACTACACTTTTTCACTCAAGTTAAAGTAAAGAAGTTTGGGCTCTGACATGTACTTAATTAAACCACATCATATTAATATTAGGGCTAACGTTCGATTTAAATATTTAATCGCGATTAATCGCATGGTTGTCGTGAGTTAACTCACGATTAATCGGAACTTAATTGCACTTTTTATCTGTTCTAAATGTACATTAATACTTTTCAATTTTTTTTATACTCTTATCAAACATGGGCATGGACAAATATTGATGCTTTATGCAAATGTATGTTTATTATTCGTGAAACTACAATCAACATAGAGCATGAAGACGAAATATTCTTGTCAATTCTTGTTTTAAAGCAATTATGGTGTTTTAAATGATGTAAATCATCAGGACACGAAAAGGAACCTTTGCTATATTTCCACACGGACGGTTAATGAGGTGACAACAGAGAAACTTTCATACGGATTTAAAAAAAATCTACGAATATTTGTTGTTTATTTAAAAGTAGACAATTCGAGTTTCTATTTATCTATTATTTCTGTGAGGCAAATATTCACTGAGATTCAGGTTGTTTTATTTATGTGTCAGTGAAGAGAGATGACAGAGAGGCAGAGAGCGCCCCCTGTCTGTTTTATTTTACAAAAGCACGGCGGTTTAAAGTTATTATGAGTGTGTACAAATAAAAGTAGACCCTTAACAGATTCGAATGATGCATTGCTTTTATCTGTACGATCAAAAAAAGGCAAGAGTAATTGAAGTTAGTTTCCGCATCATGAGAGTTAGGAGTTTTTAATTTTGCCACTTTTATATTTATTTATTTATTTATTTATTTATTTATTTATATTTTGAATAAAAATCGTCAAACAGAAATGCACGCTGCATTAATCGCGGGTTAATAAAATATGTGCTGTTAAAATGAAGTTGCGTTTTGACAGCCCTAATTAATATATTAATACAAAACAAATTTCTAATTTTGTTATCTAATGAATGTATCCCGGCTGAACATCCACCGTATAGAACACACGCAGAGAAAAGATGATGATCAGGTGATCAGGAATGTCTCTGTTCTCAGTCATGTTTACATCACTGACTCCCTCTGTCTCATCCACCCTCATTAACCCCAGACTTCTTACTGCCTTCTGCCTTGGTCTTTGTTAGCTTCGTAAACTAGCCTACATCTGTGGTGCGTGAGAGCCAGAAAATGATACACCAGTGATAGATTGAAAAAGCAGCGCAATGACAGTAAATTGATTGATGGGCTGATGGCTAATCTTCATAGTTCATATTTCATGTTTTATTAACATTACACAGTCATAATTCTCTTCAATTTTTCCTGAATTGTAATTTGGATTAATGCTGTAATTGCAATTTGGATCATGTCTTTTTTTTAATTACTGTATTATTAAATCAAAGCTGAAAATGTACAAAACAACAAGTAAACCATAAGCAGCTCATGAAGGAACAATGATTTAAGTACTGTAATGTTCATATTCTAATGATGAACTGACCTTTAACTCACCTCTGTGTGTCTTCTCACCATCAAATTAAAATGTCAAACTCTCTAGTGAATTTCCGCTTCCGGACCGATTCAAAATGTCCTGTAGATTTGGCTGATGAATCAGAAGGAAATGAAGCATGGGGTCACTCACCAGTTTAGGAGATATGGGATTGAAAGTAAGAATGACGTGTCTGAAAGTATTCCGGCATTATCATATTATGCGCATTTAAATAGTGCTGGTTTTTTTTGCCACTTTTTAATGTTGGTATCCGGAAAAAAATGTGACTTATGCGGTTGAGTAATCGATACACTTTTCGGAACATATTCTCTGACGTGGAGGTAGACCTACTCTTATGAAGCCTGTCCTACAAACAAACCCAAAATTAATCCTGAGTCTGGATTTGAATCCTTAGATTAGAAAATCCATCTACTGACATGTTGGAAAGTTGAAAAAACAAACAAACAAAGAACCCAGAAGAAACGCACAAAGATTTTAGAAGTCCATGTGATGCTCCACACAGAATCCTGAGCTGAAGATCACTAATACAGAGACCCAGATCTGAGCTCACCAGTTCAGGAGATATGGGATTGAAACTGAGAATGCTGTGTTATAGCGTTATGATCAGGTTGGTGCATGCTTCCTTGTTTTTCTGTGGAATTATGAGAAATTGGAGCATGTCCACCAATTTTCCTTAACATTTCCTTATTATTTCTGACTCACCAACCATGTTTCAAAGTACTGTATTTAATTTTTTCAATGTTCTTCATTGTGGTTCCTTTGGGAAAGTTCATTTAAATGTAATACATCAGTTGTTTTCTTTGCATCCACATTTCTTGACAACTCATGATATTTGTATAATAAGGAACAACCTGGGTACAACAGGGATTTCATGACATTATAAAGAAATAAACTAACAAAAGATTCAAGAATATCCTTTTCCCTTCAGCGGATTTAATGCTGATCTCTGACACTAAGTGCGAGCTTTCACCTACTATCTAAACACATCCACTGTACTGCAATTATCTTTGTACTCACACTATATATATATAATGGATTTCATAGACTTAGCTAAAACTGAACTAAAGAATCAGATAATTATTATACCTTCCACAGAATGTATGATTTCTGCAGTATTTTTAAGATCATTACAAATCAAACTGACACGGATCCAATAAACGTGGGTGTAATAAATGATAAGTATGTAGAAGGTCTAGTGGTTAGGATGCAGCGCTCTCACCGCTGCGGCCCGGGTTCGATTCCCGGTCAGGGAACCGACCCCAGCCATTAAGGGTTGCACAAGCCAGTGCACTCTTGGTGCCGGTCCCAAGCCCGGATAAATGGGGAGGGTTGCGTTAGGAAGGGCATCCAGCGTAAAACTTGTGCCAAATCAACATGCGGGTCACGAATACGGATGATCCGCTGTGGCGACCCCTGATGGGAGAAGCCGAAAGATGTGATGATGATGTAGATAATGGCACAAGTTACATCTCATTTTTATTGGCTATTCAGGTAGTGGCGTAGGTTGTAGTATTTCTCACACTGACGCACAAGACTTTTTGAACTTCTTTCACAGTATGACGTTGGACCACCGTTTGGAGCACAGGATCCAGGGGTGCTGTATCATAGCCGACCCTGCGCTCTGACCCCAGGTCTCTAACAAGCTGGGATATGAGAAGAAAGAATGTTTCTGTGCTGTAACTCATATGCGACAAGTAAAAAGCTTTTTCAGTTAAATGAAAGCGGAATGGAAGAATAAACAGAAATCAACAGTCAAGGTGAATGGTGTGTATTTATCCCTGATGAGCAGCCGTGGCGACTGTGGCAAGGAAAAACTCCCTTAGATGTTATGAGGAAGAAACCTTGAGAGGAACCAGACTCAAAAGCAGAACCCATCCTCATTTGGGTGACATCAAGAGTGTGATCATAAATCTTTCAACAATACAGAGCACTGGAGAGTGAGAACTAACATGAGCACTGTAGTATAAGATTATAAGTGATGTTCTTTCTACAGTCTTATACAGTCATTGTGGTTATAAAACTAGGAGCTACTGAGCAACTCATAAAATAGCTCAACATTTGTGATCATCACAGATCCAACACCAGCTTCTCCATGCCAGAGCCTTTAAACACTCCAGGAGGACCAATGTCAAAACTTGACACATGAAGTGGGATCCAATTGGCACTGGTACGTCTCTAGATGGTTCGGGATGTTTGCGAGTTCCGCATCTATTTCTTTAAAGGTCCATAATCTTCATGAGGTGGGACGTGACTGGAGCTGGAGCAACCTCAGGATGCCTCGGGATGGGGAGAGAAGGAGAAGCAGTGGAGAGGAATTAGCGTAGCTGCTGTTCATGATATTGACAGCACAAGTTGATAATGTGCATGTGATCAGATGTTCTGGAGCACAAGGTTATGATGTGATGTGTGTTATGTGTAGGCTTTGCTAAAAAGATACGTCTTTAATCTGCACTTAAACTGGGAGATTGTGTCTGACCCCCGAACACTGTCAGGAAGACTATTCCAAAGTTTAGGAGCTAAATGTGAGAAATGTTTTCTCTGTCTGAGTGTGAGTTTCTTTTCTCGGAATCATCCATTCAAAGCATATAAAGTGCATGTTGTTGATTTCAGTTTTGTACGACTTCTTGCGTGTTTTCCTTATTTGGGGCTAGACAAAAACCCTTCCTGTCATGGAGAGTGGAAAGGAGTCTAGGATAGTGCACATACAGATAAAAAAAAAAAAAAAGCAAATCTCCAAGGTAGCAATGTTTAGATTATGTTTTTTTTCTTTTGTACTTTTTTCCTTACAGTTTTTAACAGTCACATTCTCTCCAGGTCGTTTTGGCGTGTTCAGATCGCTTGCTGCAGAATTACATCTCTCCTCCGAGCAGTAAAGGTTTTCAGCAGAGCTGCTTTTCTGTCAGTCATCTCTGGGGGTTTTTTATTTTTATTTTTTATCTTCCATGGGATTTTCAGAAGCTTTGCAAAGAGGAGATGTAACTCTTAATGAAAACAGCAACAGATAAAGACACACACACACACACACACACACACACACACACACACACACACAGGACACACACAGGACACACACAGGACACACACAGGACACACCCAGACATCGTGATGACATCCAGTGATGCATACACATATACTTTCACATAAAGATGAAGACACAATCTTATTATTTAGAAAGTGAACAATAATTTGTGAACAATATCTGATATCGATTTCTCCTCTCTAAACTGTTTCTCACGTGCGTTCTCTCATATGGATTTTACCATGCCTGTCCCAGGGTTTAAATATCCGGCGAGGGGCTAGATGTCTTGGGACAAATCATTCAACTACACCAGGGGTTGGACACTGCAGTGGAATATGCCAGGCAATTTCGGACTTTGGCCACCCAAGGTGACTGGATCAACACAGCCCTCCTAGCCGTCTTCTGTGAGGGGCTGAATCCTATGCTGCAGGCACAAATGGCATGTAAGGAACAAAACATCCCGTTTTCTCAGTATATCACAATCGCCACCCACCTAAACAATCTCCTTTGTAACCAGGTTGATTCAACCTTCCACCTGACCCCCCTGCCGTAGATTTTTTCTTCGAAGAGTAAAAGGATGGAGGACTCAGACCCTGCATCGGCTATTGGGGCTTAAACGCAGTCACAGTGTAGTACCCATAATCACTCATTAGCGCTTATTAGTGCCCTCGGTATTGGAACAGCTCCAGGAGGCATGTGTTTTCAATAAACTAGACATCCACAGCGCGTACAATCCAGTATAAATTAAGTGAGTACAAGGTCATGCCATATGTCTTAATAAACGTGCTAGCATTTTTTCCAAGCTTTTATGAACGAGATATTTTAGGAAGTGCAAGTTTCAATAAGAATCGAGTACCTTTTCAATTCCAAGTCAATCTCACCTCTGGATATCACCCACAAGCCAACGGCCAGTTGGCACTTGTGAATCAGGAGCTGGGGCATTTTCTGACAACATATTGCAGTAGGGAACAACACTGGTGGAGTGAATTCCTTATCTGGGAAGAATACGGCCAAAACTTGCTAGTCCACCGGCCTCACCCCATTGCAAGGCATACTCGGCTACCAACCACCCTCTTCCCATGGTCAGAGAAACCCTCAGAAATCCCCACTGTAAATGACTAGTTCAGCCGGAGTAGAGAGATAACAGAACCGACTCATGTACATCTTCAGAGGGCAGTTTGGTGCCAAGAAATACAGGCAAATCGTCAAAGGTGCCCCTTATCCACCATATCAAACCAAATGGTGTGAATTCCTCCAAGTCAAGGGTCACTTCCTGTTTGTAACCTACTTATGCTACGCTAATGCCTCACTGCTTTGCAAAGTATTGTGTTTCTCAGCACGTACCAAGCTGTTTCCCATGGGTTATGTCTCCTGCTTCATTGTTCCTGTTTCTTATGTCTCTCTCTCTAGTCATTGAATTTTTTGAATTTGGTTGTTTTGCGGACTGATTTCATGTGTATCAGACTTATTTGCTTGTGACCACGTTTGTGCTATAAGTCTTATTAAATCCTATATGGAGCCTATCATGCCTGTCCCAGGGATTATTTCACATTATGTGAAAGGGCCATGAGGTAAAAGGTACTTAATTACATTGACAATTTGCTGAATCATGAATCGTATCACATTCGTATCGGTAGCTGCATCATATGTAATGTATCGGATCATTGGCTATGCATCAAGATGCAAATCACATCTGCCTCAGTTTTGGACAGTGGCGGGTGGTCAGGGCCAGGAAAACCTTCTCTGCTGGCCTAAACACTATCAGAAGCACTGACCTACATTTACAACCTAAATTCTAATGTTTGTTCCATGAAATTGTATTAATTTATTCCCAACAGTTTATTCTCTTCATTTCGTAGCGTTTCTCTTGGCTGCACTGCTTCCAGTATGTGTATGTGTATGTTAGATTTTTTGTCCAATCAGATTTCAGCTCTATGTGCTGCCATGTCAATTCAATCTGGCCAGGGCCTTCAAAATCTGTTCTGCTGGTGTTTTTACCATAGTCTCCTTAAGAAATAGCTCTGTTTTTTTTAACCAATCAGATTTCATTTTTCCCGCACAGGGCAGCTAGCTGGCGCAGAATAGCGTCAGCATTTTTTCGTCCTCTGATTGGTTGGTCAGAGGGAAACTGTTACAGCGGTACCACTGACTTACAGCCTCTGAAGAGCGGTGCAAATTATGTGTCTGCATCTCTGGTGAGTAGGTTGTATTTTATTTATATTTTTATGTTTTTGTTATGTTGTTCGACAAATATTGATTCTGAACTGCTCCAGATGATGTAGGTGCACAGTTGCGGTTGTAGTGTAGAGGTTTGGAGCTTGCTTTAGTAAAATGGTTTTCACCCTCCATATGTGAAATGCCTCTCTCTCTGTAATGCCACACGTTGTTATATTGCGTTTTTGTATAGTATTGATGGTTTCTATAATCGTGACGTGATAGTGCTGGTATTAAGAGGTGGATTAAGTCGGGTACGTCCCCACTGAAGGCCCGCCACTGGTTTTGGAGATTCACATCCCATATATATATATAATGTGTTCATATTTAAATCAAAATTGCTCATGGTTTGTTAGTAAAAAAAAAAATAATAATAAGATCATAAAAACCTATGTATATACATAAATACATAAATACATAAATACATAAATGCATAAATATTGAATTAAATTCAGTCTTATTTATATTATAAAATGTCTTTTAATTTAAGTGAATGAAAAAAACAATTTGAATGAATATTAAATTTGCAAGTAAAGAAATTCCCTATAACAAAACGAGTAATGATACAACACACACTTAGAATGAAAACTATAGGACTATAATACATTTTCATTTTATTGAAATCTTTTGAGCATTTTGTTACTTTTTTTACATTCCTTCAAACTTATACCCGGAATTAATCTTCTTGACTCTTGCATTTACACACAGCACTTGACCATGGATATTTTAACACAGTGACATTAAAATGCACACACACACACACGCACACACACGCACGCACGCACACGCACGCACGCACACGCACGCACACACACACACAAAGGCACAGTTAGACGCATGGCCCGATGGCTGGCCGTGTCATTATGTCAATCACTTCCGACTAGAGTGCTACCATCTGCCTCCCTAATGAAACCACACAGCCTCGATCACACACTTTGCATCTCTCTCTCTCTCTCTCTTTCTCTCTTTACCTTCTCTATTTCTCTCTCTCTATCTAACACACACAGACACACACAACACACACATGCACATACACGAGTGCAAACTCATTCAACGCTGCCCAAACCCAGGACTTGTAACTAGAATTGCAGCTGTTACTATTTATACAGAGTGGTATTTTTTGGCTCGTGTGTGAAAGACAGACAAACGAGATGAAGAAGAAAGACAAAAAAAAAGACTAAGGAAGATAAAGACTCAAAGGAGAACAAGTCTCACATGGAACATGCCTCTGAACATGACACCCTGTCAGATATTACTGTACTAACCTTAAACACCAGGAGCAATACACACCTTATTAATCGTCTCCAACTCTGATTTCACAATAAAGTTATTTCTATAATTATCCTCGTTATTATATTTAATCGGGCAAGTCGTAATTGGCAAAGCACCTCCTGTTGCCATGGAAACGTTGTTGCTTTTTTTCTTGCATTTAGCTCCTTCTTCGGTAATGTTTTTTTTTTTTTTTTTTTTGCTGGGCTTTTTTTGGATTTATAAAAAGGTTTATAAGAGAAATAACTGTCATGCTTTAAGAAACTTGGGTGTTACCGAAAAACCCTGAAAAACGTACTTATAAAAGCATTGACACTGGAAACTCCTTAAAGGCTGAATAAACACCTTCAGACAGAAAAGTCAAGTGAATTCGAAAAAATGTTAACCAAAGATCAAGCACATTTGTACATAAAAGGTGTTTAAAATGGAGTTAGACACTTTGTCTCTGTGGCTTGTACAAATGGCCCTGTGTGAGCCTTCACTACAGAAATGCTAATCCCTTTGGCCCATCTTTGGACCAATCAGAACTGAAAATCCCTTTCTTCTTTTCGGATTTTGCCTATTTATCCCAGCAACCTCTGTCTGGATGCAGTTCTCATCAAATGGAGATCACTCTGTGCAGCTGAGGAGGGTTCCACGCAAACAGCCTAAAGATCCATGAAGTTACTAAGAAACTCAAGAACTTTGAGGATGGATTTGGCCTATAATTCTCAACAACAGAGAGCTACAACGGCTCAGGACTGCAGTTTGCATGGAAAGTTCCAAATTCAAGCGCCTATCACTATCACTGAACTGTACAACTTAACAAGTGTAATGAAAAGACATTTTGAGTCTCCCTTTTGAGTCTGGTTCCTCTCAAGGTTTCTTCCTCAGGATTTTCCTTGCCACAGTTACCACTTGCTCGCTCAATATGGATGAACTTATAAGGGATAAACTTATATGCTCTAAATCGGTGGTCCCCAACCCCCCGGCAATTGGGTCAATTGGTACCGGGCCGCACAGAAAGAATACATAACTTACATTATTTCCGTGTTATTTATTATCTGATTCTGAACGATGTGTTATTTTGGAAAATGATCGGATTCTCTCCGCCACATCTGTCTATGACTCACTCTTGATGCATGTCATGATGCCTCGGTCACATGTCTTACCTCCATCTGCTACCTTCTTAAAGGGGCTCCGGCCGCTAACACATAATACATTACCACTAAATTCAAACCCCCAAGCGAGCAAAATGAACAAACAACAACACAGTGGATTCAGGTTTATTATTATATTTAGAAAATACCAGTTTTTACGCGGGTCGTATCATTTTATTTTGTTTGTATTTATCCGCCACATCTTAAAGGCCGGTCCGTGAAAATATTGTCCGACATTAAACCGATCCGTGGTGCAAAAAAGGTTGGGGACCGCTGCCCTAAATTATAAAATGTTATATAAGATGTTTGACTTCTGATCAGAAACTCATGGGTTTAAATCCCAGCACTACTAAGCTGCAACTGCTAGGTCCTTAAACAAGGCCCCTTATCCCTGAAGTGCTCTAACTGAGATAACTGTAAGTTGCTTTAGATAAGGGCATCTGCCAAATGCTTTTTATACATAGACATTTATAGATTCAAATTTTATAACTTATTTGTCTCTGTAAAGCTGCTTTGGGACAATATCCATTGTAAAAAGCGCTATACAATTCAAACTAAATTGAATCGATTAGAATTGAATTTCTGTGGTACGAAACACCACATGATAATCTAAAGGTCTCAGAAATAATATACCATAAACAGTCCTCATTAACACCATTTCACATTTTCTCACATTCCAATAAGAAACCATTTAACCACTTATCCGAATTCGGGTCGCGGGGGCAGCAGTCTAAGCAGATTCCCTAGACACTTCTCCGTGTCCAGGGATCGGGTTGTCAAGGCCCCCGCCTTCGACTGCTGCCCGATCCTCTCAGCACCGGTCCCTTACGGTCCCTCCTGCAGGTGGTGAGCCCACGGGAAGGCGGCCCCATGTCGCTCCTTCGGGCTGAGCCCGGCCGGACCCCGTGGGGGAAGGCCCGGCAACCAGGCGCTCGCATACGAGCCCCAACCCCGGGCCTGGCTCCAGGGTGGGGCCCCGGCTGCGCCATACCGGGCGACGTCAAGAAACCATTTAACACTTGTTACTATGGTTGCATTTCGGATTGCTTCATATACGGACATCGTTATGGTCCTATCATGCTAACAAAGGATTATTAAAATTGTGATCTTTATTCTAGAAATTTCCTGTAGACATGATTTATTATTTCTGACCAAAATAAAAACACGCTAAATCGAGCATGCTCGCATGCCTTATGAACTGTCACATCATCAGAAATAATGGCAGTTATTATGACAAATTAGGTCCTGCTGTAACATGACACCTTTAGATTACCGGAAATAACATGTCATGGCAACTCACTGCAGCGTGTGACAACCGTCTCTGTATTTTCATGCTTAATATTCATCAAGGCTGCAATATTAGTGATAAAACATAAAATTATATAAAAATAAATCACACACAAATTCAAAGATCTTTACAGAAACAGACAGAAACAACAGGTAGCTGATCAAGCCGAAACAGACACAACCGACTACTGTGGGATAATAAAGATAGAAAATCTTGGACTTCCACTACATGAACAAAAGTATTGAGACACCTGACTTTTCCAGTTATATGTGGTTCTTTCCCAAACTGTTCCCACAAACTTGGAAGCACACATTTGTATAGGATGAATTTGGATGTGGTAGCCTGAAATTGTCCCTTCTCTTGAACTACGAGACCCAAACTTGTTCCAGCAGGACAATATCCATGTGCACAAAGCCAGCTCCATGAAGATATGCTTTACATGGGTTGAAGTGGAAGAGCTCCTGCTATAGAGCTCTGAACTCAACTCAAATGAAATAGATAACATTGTAATACTGACGGCACCCCAGGTCTCCTCACATCACCTACATCAGTACCTATTTTCACTAACACCCTTGTGGCTGAATAAGCACACATCTTAACAAACTCTTTGCAAAATCTTCCCAGAAGGGTGGAGGTTACTATAAAAGCAAATGGGAACTAAATGTGGAATAGGATATTTAGAAAGCACTATGCTCAGGTGTCCACAAACATTTGTACATTCACAGTATATGTATACATAGGTCAAACCTCTGGGCCTTAACCCTCATCTACTCTTTGTCCGGACCGTTTCCTCGCCTCCTTCCATACCACCTGCTCCCAGATTATGGACTCTGTCGCACCCTATAAGGTAAAGTCCACCAATGTTCCTGCGGACCCCTGGCTCAATGATACAACTCGGGCCCTCAGACGCCGGTGTAGGCAGGCTGAGCGAAAATGGAAGAAGGATAGGCTGCAGGTGTCACTCGAGATGTTTAGGGACAGTCTTGCCACCTATCAGAGTGCATTGAAGGAAGCTAAAGGACAGTACCTCTCTGCTCTCATCAACAGCAATAGCCACCGCCCTGGAATTTTATTCAGCACTATCAATTCTGTCATAAATCCGGTGTCTGTCGCCTTGAATGACGTTTCTGCAAACACATGCAATGCTTTCAAGCAACATTTTTTGGACAAGGTTTTGTCTGTTAGGCAAACTATTACAAATCCCTGCTGTTGCCATCTCTACTCGTGCAGCGCATTGTGTGCTAGAGAACTTTGATGCAGTTACTTTGGTGGACCTCAAAAAAGCTGTTCATGAGTTGAAGCCAACCACCTGCCCTCTAGACGCTGTTCCTGCCAGGATTTTGAAGGAGGCTGTTGACATCATAGGTCCCATCCTTGTCTCCTTCATAAACAGCTATTTAAGCATGGGTACTGTTCCCGCTGCTCTCAAACATGCTGTTGTTAGACCGCGACTCAAGAAACCCAATCTTGATCCCTCCGCACTATCCAACTTCCGCCCTATATCTAACCTGTCATTTCTGTCGAAGTTGATGGAGAAGCTTGTTTTCACCCAGCTTCAGTCTCACCTTCAACTGCACGACATTGGTGATACATTTCAGTCTGGCTTTAGGTCGAGACATAGCACTGAATCAGCGTTATTGAGGGTCCACAATGACATTCTTGGAGCCCTGGATGGAAAAAGCTCTGTGGTTCTGGTGTTACTGGACCTGACCGCTGCATTTGACACCGTGGATCATGCCATCCTCATCTCTCATCTTCAGCATGTTGTTGGTCTGCAGGGTGCGGTGCTTAGTTGGTTTTCATCATACCTCACTAACAGAACTTTCTCAGTTGTGCTAAATGATCATTCTTCATCGGTTGCTCCTCTGTCATCTGGTGTGCCTCAGGGATCTATTCTTGGTCCCATTCTGTTTTCCCTCTATATGCTGCCACTTGGCCAACTCATTTCCAAACACGAAGTTCAATTTCATTTCTATGCTGACGACCTCCAGATTTATCTTCCTGTGATTCTGAGTGATAATTCTGCATTGGACCCTCTTCATAACTGCCTTCAGGATGTTAAACAGTGGCTTTCCCAGAACTTCCTTCATCTGAACGAAGCAAAAACTGAATATATCCTGTTTAGCCCGGACTCACCCAGCAGTTCTCTGAGTTTTGGTCCTCTAACACCTCAGTTTGCGCCTACCGTGCGCAACCTGGGTGTTATTTTTGACCAAAGTATGTCATTCGAGAAACAGATCAGTGCAGTAGTGAAGGCGAGCTTTTACCAGCTAAGACTCCTCAGCAAGGTAAAACCATTTCTGTCCCAAGCTGACCTCGAAAAAGCTGTACATGCCTTCATCAGCTCGAGGATTGACTACTGCAACGCTCTCTACATTGGACTCAATCATTCTCTTCTCAGTCGGCTCCAAATGGTGCAAAACGCGGCAGCACGTCTTCTCACCAACACCTCAAAACGATCACACATCACCCCGGTCCTCCGCTCGCTTCACTGGCTTCCGGTGCGGTATAGGGTGGAGTATAAGGTTTTGTTGTTCGTTTTCAAGGCCATCAATGGTTTTGCCCCAGCCTACCTCACCGAATTAATAACAGTTTACCAACCAGCCAGAACTCTCCGTTCCTCTGGACTTACCTCTCTGGTCATTCCTAAATTCCGATATAAAAATTTTAGTGGTCGGTCATTTTCTGTCCAGGGACCAAAGCTGTGGAACGCACTCCCAGCTCACATCCGATCCATCACTGTGCTGAGTGTTTTTAAATCACAGTTGAAAACTTTTTTATTCATACAAGCTTTTAACACGTAGCCCTGCTTCAACTGCTATTTTACTTATATTTTGTGTTCTTATATTTTTACATTTTTATATTTCTTATATTTTTATTGATTGTGTTGTTTTTACTGGAAAGTGCCTTGTGCTCCTTTTGGTTGCTGTAAGGCGCTATACAAATAAAGCCTGATTGATTGATTGATTGATTGATCTACTCCTCTTCTTCTTCTCCCATTAGGGGTCGCCACAGCGGATCATCCGTCTCTATACCACTCTGTCCTCTACATCTGCCTCTTCCACACCAACTACCTGCATGTCTTCCCTCACCACATCCATGAACCTCCTCCTTGGCCTTCCTCTTTTCCTCCTACCTGGTGGCTCCATCCTTAGCATTCTCCTACCAATATAACTCATGTCCCTCCTCTGCACATGTCCAAACCATCTCAATCTCGCCTCCCTCACCTTGTCTCGAAAACATCCTACATGGGCTAACCCTCATCTACTCCATATTATAAAAAAACAAACATATTTGGATAAGATTGTCTTCAAAATGCTTCATGTAACAGAGATTCCATACACAGATATGATGAGTCTTGACCAAACTTGACAACATATGAATTGATTTTTATATTGTAAAGTCAAGGAAAACTCGTCTCAACATCATTAACCAAATTGAAAGTTTCACACAACATTTCGCAACGAAGAAAAAGAGTATTATCTTTCAGAGAACGATAGCCATCAGCCATGCAGCCTTTCTTTTTGCGAATTTCTAATGAAGTCATCTGGCCTTTGGTCAGTAGCAAGTGAAAAACTTTTGGATGATTAATTATATCTCAAGGCAATTTCTGGCTAATGCTCCTTTATTGATATGCTCCTGTTACTCCACTACTTCATTCCTCACCACTGAATGTTTTCTTTTTTTTTATTGAGAGAATTTCTTAGCTTATTAAACTCAACTTCTCTGACTTCACTTCTTAACTCGTCAAGTCTCGCTTTGAATTAAACTTCGCTGACCTTTTAATTATATTTCCTTATTATCTCGCCTTCAAAAGTCACATATCTGTGAGTCTGTGTATTATCTCTAATTTTACTAACGCTTTTTCATATGTTGAGTGTACTTTTTATTATTTAATTAAAAAACCCTTTTCATTACAAATGATAACAATTTAAAAAAAATAAGCACAATCGCTAATATTAATTAATTTATTTTTAACATTCTTTTATTTTACATTTAAAGTTTTTTTAGTATTTCCTTGCTTCAGTGACACTTGATTTTACAAAACGTGAAGATCCATTTTAGATCAAATTCATCGGAGTGTTTCGAAAAAATCTGTGAAATTCCAAGAGATTAGATGTGAGCAAAAAATCCAATGTTATGAAGCGGTTATCAATATTAGTTCAATATCACACATTTGATATACCTTTTGAATGTTACATTCAAATAGGGACTTAAAAATATTGCAGAATCTTGAATGTTAATTATTGATATACATAAGATATGGCACATATTTAGTTGTTTTAAATATAAAAACAAAAATACAACCAATTTTAATATGGTCTCAGACTATTGGAGTCCAGAGTATACATAGAAAAACACTTTTTTACATATTACAAAAAAAATATATATATCATTTACATAATGAAGCTTTTTGTTTTTTGTGAATTTTAATATTAGCAGGGATATCTAAAACGTGTGTGCGCCAAAGCAAAGATAACATTCACATTTACAAGATATATGCTACTTATAATCTACTCATCAGATTTTCTGATCAATCAAACACTATCTAGAATCTGAAGGAGACCCCCATCCAACATTATAAAAATCTCTACCAAAGTTGTCATTTCTGATTAAGAGAAATTATAAAAAAAACAAACACTATCTGCTATATTTTTAAAAGGGGAAAGAGACACTTAATCTGTTCCACCCTGACTCCATTTGGAAACTCTGTAAATACCTGTTCTGTGTGCTGCTCTTCCTCTAGTGAAAGAGAGCATAGGGGCAGCGTGATTTCCGCCCCAATGGACCTCATTTAGTTCTTGTTGCAGTTCTCATTTTTACCACTAGGCAAATTAACAAACCTTGTCTAGGTGACAGACTTCATAACGTAACGTCGTAACGTCATAATACCAATGAACCAAGGCAATTCACAGGTGCAAAACCAATGCAAGAAACAGCAGGCAAACATGATTTCATAAATAAGTCTTTATTTCTCTGTGCAACAGCTGAACCTGACCGAAAAGCTTCACAAAAAAACAACGAAAAAAACAACAACACAGATTTGGTAAAGAAGACCTGCAGGGTTTCAAAGATGGCATTCATAACATTTGTGATTATAAATATCAGTCCAGTGTACAAGAGTAGAAAAACTTATAGAAATATGACTGTACAAAATTTACATGTCCGTCATTCGAGCTGATCACCCCAGCCTTTTTTTTTTTTTTTTTTGCATGATATCAGGCTGCTTTCTATCTCAGTGAGATCATGAAGATGATTGAAAGTGTAGCAGTGCTGAGCTTTAAGTAATGATGAAGAGGGGATGATGCCAGACAGCTGAATGTCTGAGAGAGAAAAAAAGTACATTCCCTGATTAAAAGTTATAATCAGGTTCATATTCACTCCCACACATTATATTTAATAGATTGTTGAGAGCATAGAAGCCTCTAAAAAAATGATATCCATGCTCTGTGCAATTATGCATTTGTTTAAAATGTTGAAAATGAATAAAATAATAGTTCTCTTTTTCAGCTAATATTTCACAGATGGAGATTAGAGTGTCTCACAGCATTCATCTTGCTTTTTGTCCCTTTTGAAAGGTTTTTTTTTTTTTTTTCCCAGAGCCTGAGAGGAACTCGGTCTCTTCATGGCACTAGGTTTTGTGAAGCACATATGGACGACTTGGGGCCAAATAGCATGCTAGCAACAGGTTTGGCTTTTTATGCACGCTGTGCCCACGCTCATACTCAGCCTGGATCAGGCACCGGTGCCGTCATAAGCCGAGTGAGTATGGAAATTATATTTAATCAAAGCGCATGCAGTCACCGGGTGTATTTTGTATCCTACAAAGAAGTTAATGTGCACATGAAAGATATTTGTACTATTTTGGAAATACCAAAAAAGCATCTTTTTTTCTTTCCTCATACTGAACCAAACAAGTCGCAAGAATGTGAAAAAACCACCGATGTCCAAATTTGCAAACGAGAGGTGAAAAGAGATAGAACGTGTGCTATGCGACTTATTTAGACAAAATATGAGATAAAGATTATTAATGGTGCCTAGCGCTGCAAGCTTCTTTCATCCAATTTGCAGAAATATCTGAAGGATTTGTTATCAAAAGACATGAAATATTCCATGGAAAAAAAAAAAGAAAACTATTACATAAAAATGGCCGCTCTGAATATTCGTTCACATTTCCTCACATTACAAAATCAGCCATGAGGGGATTCTTCTCATACGCAGAGATGCGATAATAAATAATTGTACTTTGCGAGTCTTTTTCTGACGAAATGCTTCAGATACTGTAGGCATGCTGAAGAACGTGTGGGGGTTTAGTCTGATTTTTTTCCATGCATTCAGTGCCATGCATCTCTACAGAGGATTCTGAGGAACCCTGGAGAACGCACACACTGGGAAAAGATGGGAGGAGGAGGGGTGTTTCACATACTGTTATACCATGATCCACCTGTCATTCCCATTTTTATGCCATCCATATGAGGGTACAACTCAAAAAGTTAGGTGTCCCAATACTTTAATCCATATAGTATTATTATTATTTTTCATTTACTATAGCAAAACTATCATTCAGTACAATTCGATGTCAAATCTGGCAACCCCCATTGTTTTTTTATTTAAAATAATACAAATGACTTTAAGTACCTGATGAATTTATGTATGCATATGAAATTTAACCTGGTAATAAATTAATAATTCACAACTAACTCTAAAAAAAATCTGGAAATCAACACAAAAAAAAAAATCTTAACGTACCAGCAGTGGCTCGTGACTATAGATTTTAATGGTGCAGGGCAACTTTAATAGCAGCATTGCCTCAAAAATTCATTTCAATAACCCATAATTATTGATTTATTATATAGTCTGCAAACTGGAGAGTCCTTACAGGAAAGAAAGCCTTTCCAGCATACTTGTTTTGAGTGGTTTTAGATGTACCTCCATTTTTTCAAGGTAATAACCGGATGGCTGCCAGGGTTCAACTATATCTTGATAAACAACACACAAATAAAAAAAAAACCTGAAACTAGCCGAAAATACTCTGACATGAAAAGCGGAACACATAATTTCTTCATTTTTCTTTTCTAAGCTATTGTGAGGGGAGGAGCAAGGTCACCGTGGTGTACATGCATTTCTAATAAAGCGAAGATATACGGATTCTTGCAATAGAAATGATTTTGTACGGTATATTATAGACACTCTTTCTGCATTAGTCCACTTGTTTGCGGAAATATATCAGATTTCATTCAGATTATTTGCTACTAAACAGAACAGTAGTGACGACCCGGATTTGGGATCTCTGTAATTAACTGTCCTGTTTACATCTCCTCCTCCACTGAAAGAGTTTATCAAGGGAGCATGGGGCAGCATGATTCCAGCCCCAATGTACCTTTAGTAGCACTTGTACTATTTCCAATATTCTGACCACTATGTACAATGATAATGATATGGAAACTAATGGTGGACCTAATGGACATATGCAGTATTTGTCAAACATCAATGTTTTAATATTACAGTTTACGCAACTAGTGGAGCACGTAATAATAAATAATGAAAAAAATTACACAGAAGGTCATTAAAATTTTAGTGTAATTTAAAGTGTAAGGAATTGTGAATGAGGACTTTATGAGAATTACACATATAGATATACAGAATATGATTTGGCTCTCCACCACCTGTTTTTTATGGACGAGTCGCCACTGTGGCAAAGACAATTTTTATAGTTTATGTCAAATTTAGCAAATGAATGTCTTTTAAATCGCATCTTTCCTTCATGTTCTTACTTGCTTTTCTGGCACTGAATCAGAGCTCCGTTTCCTCAAAAGGAAACTCTCATAGCTCAGGAATACATACTTTTAACAACCGCTTGGGGTCTGTTGTGAAAAAGATGAAAAGGCTTGTTGATTTTATAAAATTGTAAAGGCAATTTTAGGTAGGTCTAAAATTACAAACTGCTCCTTTAATATCTTGTTACTTTTGAGAGACAGGAATATGGGTATGAATTCGGGAAAGAATACGCAACTCGGGAACATTTATCAGAATGTGCAAGAGATAAAAAAAAATATATGATATGACTAGTTTAAAATGATGACCATTTGCATATTGTGTGTTGGTGATGATGATGATGATGATGATGTGCGATCGTGCGTTCGAATTTATCATGGCGCACATAGAAGCAAGAGATGAAAAAATGCTGAGAAACTGAGGAACACAGAAGCCGGAGCCCAGTGTAAGCATATGGAGCGAGGCAGCACTTTGGATTCCCTCATTCATCTGAGATCATTCCAAATCATCCAGTTTGCATCCAGGAAAAAAATTGCTTCTCTGCTTTGCAGTTAGCATGGCATTACCAACCCCTCTCCTATTTAAAAAAAAAAAAGACCATAGGAAGTCTGTGGGAAGACTTCCTGTCATGTGATGTTTGATGAGAGCAGGGTGTTGGTGGAGTGGAGAGGACGGGGAACGGGAGGCAGTCCGTTACTGCTACAGCCTGGAAAGGAAAACAGATATAAAAAAAGAAATATCAGGTATTGTTAAAAAAGACACACATACAGAACCTTTGGTTCGAGGGTTGGATTTTTTTCGGCTATTATGTTGTTGATGTTGTATAGGAAACAAACAAGTCTTAATTTGACTCACCCTTAACGTGGAATCTGTTACAAAATTAACAAATAATAGAAATTGCATATAGCTTATAAGATATCCATGGGAATTTGTATATAAAAAAAGTTATAATTCTGACAGAAAATACACAGTAAATAAAGTCTTGGCAACACACATCCTGTCTACAGCTCACAGAGCAGCTTAAAGGTTACACTTGAATTATCTCTGTTCATTTGTGCATCTACTGTTCATCAGCTTCAAGTTGGACAGAAAATATTAAAAAATTGTAATAAATTGACAAGAAAAATATTGGGATTTAAAAAGTATCTTAAAAATCTATTAAAATGTCTCTAACAAAAGATAAAAAACGTATCATATACTTATAAAACTATTTAATTCATACTTATATTATATAGTAATGTATACAAATTTTTGTTTACTAGTGTAAAGGGACAAATGCTTGCCATGTCCCTCAGACTAACTTTGTAACTTTTCAAGTCACTGGAATCAGTAGGAATGTGCAAGCATGTGTTCAGCTTTTGTGTTCAGCTGATACTTAGCTGTTTATTAGGATTTGTAAATGTGCCACATAAACTCTTTGAATAAAGGGTTGGGAGGCTTCAATGGGTTTTTGACTGGTTAATGGTTTGTGAAAAGAGCTGTAGGTTAAATAAAAGAAAGAAAGGTGCTTTTACAGCACAATGAAATTCTTATGTTGTATACCCCAGCAATGTTAGTAAGCTGGTAGTCAGCCATGATACAGCACCCCTGGAGCACAGAGGGTTAAAGGCCATGTTTAAGGGCCCCAAGTGAGGCAGCTTAGCAATGCCTGGGCTTGAGTCCTCGATCAGTAAAACAGAGCCTCAACCACCGAGCTACAACCTCCCCAAATAATAGTCCCCACTCTAATATAATATGCACTTCTTTTTTAGTTAAAAGTTGAGGAAGAGTTACAGGCTACACCTTCCTTAACCAGGTTGTCTTAAAGCCTTTTTTTCCTAAATGAAAATGTCATTGTATTGTTGTAATGTGTAATTAAAGAACCTTAATAGCTTTCCCCAGAAAGAGAAACTGAAGGATGCTGAAGGTATCTGAGAGAACCTTGTCTTCTAAGTGCAATAACCATCAGATAATTTCACAGATGAGAACTTTAGAACAGTGTGAGGTTCTCCTTGGAATGTTCTCTAAATGGTAACAATTGCTATATGCTTTTCCTTCAGAGAGACAAACCAGAGAAACCTTATAATTAACCATAATTTGCTTCATTTGGTACATTTTCAGGGGTCTATTGGAGGGTTTGGGGCAGTTGTTTTGAGCTCTAATTAATGCTGTGCCTGAGGTAATCCTGAAGCTAATTTTAACTCACAGCCTTCTGATTCAACATCTTCACCACTAAGTTAACGCTTCCACATTTCCAAGATCACATCAGTTCTACAACCTGTGGAACTGTTAACAGTGCTAGGTAGCTTTTTTCCCTGGGAGCATGAGGGGAAAATGGTAGCTGTAACCACCGAGTAACCTGAAAGCTGACTCACAGCCAGAGGTCTGCTAACCTGCAGCTCCATACAGCGCAGCTCTTTCACTGCTCATCTCTTTTTGTTCCTGGTTTTTCAAATCTCCAGATCTTGACTAATGAGTAATAGCTCAGAAAAGTATGTAGGTGCCTTTAAGATAGGTTAAAGAAAAGCCCACACACTTCTCACCATCACGTAGATGCCTTTCAAGCCAGTCATTTGAGCCGCAATATTAGTTTGAAAGTCCTCCCACACGTGTGGATACCTGCAGTTCTGAAGAATGACATGAATCAAGCCAGCTCTTTGTCTGCCGTACGTCTCTTTCTGGTCTTTACACGTATACAATGTAAAATCTAAATTGATCTTAACTGAGAAGTTGAAGGATAGAAAAAAATTAATGAACAACGTCAGGGATCTGCTTTGCCTTAGCATCTCAAGCGCAATGCTTACAACAATTTTAACACAAAAAAGTAAAGAAAGTTATTTAATCATTCGACTACAAACAGAAAGTAAACAGTTGCTGGTGCACTTTTTTACAGGGAACATCTGTGTTTTTATAGTATGTATGAATTAAAAAGGAAAACAATGTTTATGGTAAGTGAACCACCAGAGCTTTAAGATCTACATTGGCTAACATTGTCTACATAAAATAGCATGGTCCACATGGGATAGCATGGTCTACATG
>JAAIIK010000015.1:9033757-9049826 GCA_014706435.1 Silurus glanis | reverse complement strand
ACACACACACACACGCTCAAGTTTATTTGGGAAGAACAGAGCGAGCGGCAGCATAAGGCCCATCGCTAGGCGCTTTACAAAACACACATGCACAGAGGAGGCCTGGAGTTGTGTCTCAGAGAAAAGACAACAAATTACATCAAAAGAGATGTCCTTGGCTTTCTGTGTTGCATTATGGGTATGTGTAATGTCCAATTAGGATGCACTTACCAGGAAAGATGAACTGCTGCTTGTATTTGTAGTAATGAGAAGCTGAGAGAGGGGAGAAAACAGACCACGAGAGACACGGGTTTGTTCACGGTATCTGTGTGTAAAAACTGATATAATGTTTATTTTCGACATAAGTACATTTTATAGTGTCTTTGTAATGAGTGTTTATTGAAAATTTGCACAGTCGATATGTAAAATTAGGGTTTTTTCTTTCCATTGTACCACAGTTTGGTATTTTCATGTACAATATATTATACATTACATTACACTATATATTGGGTCACCTGGTCATGAGTACGGTATGTGATTTTTGAGCATTCACTTAGATTTAATCACAATTTACTATTATAATTCCCTCCACTCTTCTGGGAAGATGTTCCACTAGATTTTGGAGTGCGCTTGTGGATATTTGTGTTCATCAGCCACAAGGGTGTTATGAAAGGCAGGTACTGATGTAGGTGAGGAGACCTGGGGTGAGGTCAGCGTTCACATTCATCCCAAAGGTGTTCAGTAGGGGATGAGATCAGAGCTCTATAGCAGCAAGATCTTCCTCTCCAAAGCATGTAAACCAGATCTTCAAGGAGCTCACTTTGTGCACAAGGAAATCACCATGCTGGAGCAGGTTTTAATTTCCAAGTTCAAGTGAATGCAAAATTGTATTAAAGCGCATCTAAAAACATCCTGTATAATTTAATCCCTCCAGCTTTTTGGTAACAGTTTGGAAAAGAACCACATAGAGCAGGAAAGGTCAGGTGACCCAATACTTTTGGCAATATAGTGTATTTTTTTTTTTTAAACATGCATACGTGTGTACTGGTTTAAATGTTGCTCTGTTTGAATTCATTCTACAATACAAAAAATCTACAATATTTAATAGAGAAAATGTGTTTATTTACACAATGATCAAACAAGTCACGACATAAAAAAATTATATTACATGCTGTATAATTACTGCTTATACTGTACTGTACTACATTGATACTGTGTGTGGGTGTGTGTACCTGTTAGGTTGGGTTGTTTGGTCTGTCGGGCATTTTGATGGGATGGGTGAAGCGGAGAGGGAGGAGTCGCACTGGGAGGAAGAGGCGGAGCTGGGGATGATGGGGTCGAGGAGGTAGTGGATGAGGGGTTACTGCTGGAGTCAGGCTGGTACGGCACAGGGATGTGGTCCTGAGAGATGGACAGAGAATCTCTTTAGAGCATTGATGGAAATATTTCTCTAGAGTGATTTCAAAAGCAAGATCTATCTGGAGCAGAGGAATATGATTCTGTAAAGAAATAAAATGCAAATGTTAGCATGGGCAAACCGCCATTACAATCCAAATGACCATCAGTGTGCAAATTATTGTTGTATATGTTTTTTTTTTTTCGTAGTGAGTTGAAATATGATCTGTACAATTGTGTCCATTCAACCACAAACTTGACTTTATTTGGTTAAAATATATAAATCAATAAATGTAAATGATTGTTCACAACAAACTTGATTCCATATAAAAAAAAAATTGGTTCTTCAATGCACAACAGGTTCTTCATAACAATTAACAATTAACAATTAGCTTTACAGAGATAGGGCAGTTATAAAGTTGTATAAAAGAGTATCTTAAAGTTTAGTGCCTATAAGTTTGTTCCTTATAATTGTAACTTTATCCTCCTACATATTTGATTCACTTTGGATGCAATTCTTCATTCCAGAACTGAGATCTTAATTCCTCATTACAGAATTAAATCTTTATTACAGAATATTTCAAATTTCTTACAAGCTTGAACTGATTTATTTCCATTGGTGAGACAAGCAAGAAACACTGACTCTGACTCTTTAATGTACAATACAAATGAATATGTATAAAATTATTCCCAAGAGTCTATTCTTTCCATTTCATAGCGTTTCTCTCGATTGCACTGCTTCCAGTAGTGCATGTTTATGTTAGAGTTTCTATCCAATCATATATCAGCCATCACGTGTTGCCGGGGTCCAAAAAATCTGCTTTGAGTCCTTTAAAATCAACAGTGCAGCCTGTAGCTTCGAATACATGAGAATGAAGCTGTTGCTTTAACCAATCAGATTGCATTTTGCAAGACCGTGGCCATCTAACAGGCATCCGATAACGTCAGCACTTTCACATCCTTCAAATGGATGGTCAGAGAGCGCACTAGTCAGAGCTCGCAAACCGCACCTGTAGCAAACTGCAAAGCTACAAAGATTTGTTCAAACTGATTTAATAGCTGTTTTTAATTCCACAATGGCTGAAGTCGATTTAGTCACAGATACACTTACAAGGATATTTGCAAGACAGACTTTTCAAGAAGAGCTGGATATTGTGAGGAAAGGTCAGCGAAAACTGTTCAAAACAGTTGAATTTGATGAATCATTAACACTTTTGCGTTTTCTTTCCTGTAGAATTTGCACAAAAACACACAATTTGCCTTTATTTCAAATCACCAGGACTGTAATCCCCCAGTAATCCCCCAGTGTTTCCATAGTCAAAGAACTCAAAAAGTAGTACAAAAATGCATTGAAAACGTAGAGTGGACGTTATTTTTGTCATTTGATATGGTTAATATCGATGCTTCTGCTAGATATATCGTATGCAGGTAGTGCAGGTGTAGCTACAGTGAAAGGATTCTTATTTAAATTTCACTTTTAATCTGACTGGATTCCTGTCTGTGATGCAACGCTCTTTCATACTGTGTTTCGGTATAATATTGATGGTTTCTATAGCCGTGGCGTCATGATGATTGTATTAGGAGGTGGGTTGGATGCGCGGCCCACCACTGTTCTTTGCTGACGTGAGTCTTCAATGCAAATTTGATTCTTCATTACAGACTTGATTTACTACAGACTCAATTAATTATAGACTTGATTTTTCATCATTACTGACTCGTCATATCGGGATCGATTCCTCATTTCAGATTTGATTCCTCAGTACAAACTCAAATCATTACACACATCGCTTCAGTATGACTCTGAATTCACTTAAGACTTCATATCCTACTGACTTGGTTCGTTGTTTACAGAAAGCAATCTTCATCACAGATTTCATTTCTCAGAAGAAAGCATGGATTCCTCAAGATGGGCTCGTTTCTGGTGGAGCAACAAGTGAACAGACTCCTTTTCTTTACACACACACACACACACACACACACACACACACACACACATACAGGAAACAGCCTCTTGGTGAAATCTCAGCACAATAGTACTCCTACACCTAAGGCAAAAGCTGTCAAATAGCTCAAATTGATTGTGTTATTTGGACAGACAAAATGAAGTTGCGTCATGAACGTGTTGTCACGGTCGTGTCTACCAGTCCGCACTCGCATGTGGGTACAGAGAAGATAAACAAGGTACAGAAAGTAAGGTGTGCCTTCATTTTTTTTTATTATTATTTCTTTATATAAGGTTATGATTTATATGAAACTCTATAAGGTTATGATTTATATGAAACACTCTCTCTTTAGATTCCTATCCAAAAGTGTACAGGAAGGAGAAATAATCTTGCTTCCTGTGTGGAGGTTTATATCCCCTCTGTTAAAGTCAATTACGGTTTGTTGTTGGAGATTGTGATTGGCAGTGGACCAATGTGCGATGTTATGACCCTGTGTTATTACACCGGTACAGCCATAACACGTGTGAAAGAAAGATAGTGGGCGAAAGAGTGATGGTGTATTTAGAAATGTCTTCTGGATTTTATGTGCAGTTCATCCAGAACGTCCTGGGTCACTATATCAGCAAAAATCTTTGCCCTCACATTAGATCTGTTCTTTACCTGGACCCTAATCTCATATCATGTCAAGAATACAAACAGGGAGAGAGAGAGAGAAAGAGAGAGAGAGAGAGAGAGAGAGAGAGAGAGAGAGAGAGAGAGAGAGGGACCACTCAGTCAGACACTTTTAATGAGTCTCTCCAAATCTCAGTGGACATATTTTACAGCACTACTCATATGAAATGTATAACCACGAGAGCTGGAGATCAATAAAGCCGTAGAAGTAGATAAAACACTAATAAGCACCATGTGCACGAGGGATCCGAACAACCTCAAAGGAATCCGTTCAGTTATTTTCCCGTTAACCTGAGCAATTATAATTAGTAAGGAATAAAACGCCTTGTGGTGTGCTGTATTGGAAACATGGAGGTACTTTGTCAAAAATCATAGCAGTTCTCTACAGCTAAGATTTCAAAACATTTATTAAACAAACCAAAACCTTGTATTTTTTTTATCCATTTCAGATTAAGAATTAAAAGTTTTAATTGGTTCAAAGAGTTTTTTTGCGTTTCTGTGGCACCCATTTCATCTCAAGTTGCTAACTGCCATATCAGTGAGGATAAATCGCTAAATCTTACCAGGCTTAGCTTGCTAGTTAGCTTATACGCATTATTAACTATACAGTATCCAGGCCATGTCCTTGCTAAAGCTTATACTGTAAATGACGTTGTTCAAATACTTTTTTTTTTTCAGTTTGCAAAGGAGTTTATAGTATCTGATTGATCAGCATTTGACAACATGCTGTGCTAATGACGTTTCCAATATTGACGTAATTGAAAAAACATTTCCATAAACATGCCCACAAACAGCAATCAAGATACTTGAACGCCTAAATTTCTCCCTTCTAGGGATGGTAAGATTAGAGCGGCATAGAGGTTAACGATGCGATGCATCGATTTTAAAAAGTGTGCATCGGATAAAAGTTAGCATTTGTATTGTGATGCGTAATTTTTTTAATCGGTAAAAAAACAATTTATTTACATATGCTTATTAGCAGATGTGCTATACGGTTATTATTTAGAAAGTGACCAATAATTTGTGACAATAAACTGTTTCTCGAGTGCGTTCTCTCAGCGTCGCTGCTGCTACGTGAATATGACGCATCGCAACACTACGGAGGCCGAGGCATGTCCTGAGAGTCACATAGAATACAGATTAACATGGCAGAGGTAGAGCTGTAACTTCCTGCAGACAAAACAGGAAAAGAACATCTGGTTTTGTTTCATCTTTCTTCTTTTTGTGTTAGCAGTCAGAAGGCATTTAAATAAATTTGTAATTTGCTGTTTGTCTGAACCAAAGAAATAAAAAGTAAACTTTCAGTACCACATTTAATTGCATAGCATAGTATTTTGTCCATTGCATCGTTTTTCATTGAATTGCATTGTGCTGAATCAAATCGGATCGAACTGCATCCTAATAGGGGTGAATCATATCGTGTCGCTTCGCATCGGTAGCTGCTTCATATGTATCTTTAATGTATCGCATCATTGACTATGCTTCAAGATGCAAATCACATCGGCCTCAGTTATGGAGATGCATCCCTACTCTATACTATAAACACTATCAGTATGTACTGTATGCCTGACAAAACCAGAAGCTACTAAAAGGACACAAAGCCATACAGATCTTCTAAAGCTACACCATTTGAAAAAGTCAGTTTGACCAAAGAGCACTTCCTGTCTGTTAGAAATACGGACTAGCATTTTAGCAATGCGTCAGTTTTGGTTCTTCAATAATATGTAGCGTATGATCGATTCTTCACTCAGATTCAATCCAAGTAGCATTAGGATGCTAAGCTAATCCTAATGTCTTTTTGCAAACAGGTTGTACGCAGAAGTGAGAAAGAGGAAAGCGAGAAATTTTATAAATGTTATTTCATTGGACCAATCTAAATAACATATAATCAACTTGGAAAAGCTTACATTTCTTCATATGTACAATGTTTGTAGAATAAATGGTTTTTGAGGGACAAAAGCAGGTTCCTTTTATTTATATGCAGCAAACCAGGTTATTTAATAGCATGAAAATTCACTTTGACCACACAAACATATAAATGTCCAAATGTTCCACTTTATTATAATTGAAAAATACTCCCTTAGCATAAACACCACCTTTACACCCTTTTAGCATCCGGACAGTCCATTTCTCCAAACTGAAACACTCTGCCATTCCTCTCTTATACAACTTGCCAAAGCTGTTTTTCTCTAGTTATTTCTTTGTTGTGATCCAGTTCATCCCAGAGCATATGATTTAGGTGCGGTGACTGGGCAGGCCATTCTATGATAGATAACACTCCAGACGACTGTTTGCTCTCTGAAGAACACTTACAGAGCTCGGGCGTACAGCTTCGCCTCATTGTCTTGTTTTGAAATCGGTCAATGAGCCGTAGTATGGAATAGTTGCCATGTTGGATCCTTTCATCTAAATAAGTCTCCAGCATTCCCTGCTTCAAAACAACCCCAAACCATTAAACTTCCAGCTCCAAGTTTGACTGTGGGGGTGAGGCAGCCTGCTAACATCTTCTTTCCTGTTCTGTTTTACAGAATTTCTTCTGTTAAAGCCCAAATTGTTACATTTGGACTCATTTGTACTGAGAACGAACTTTCAGACTTTGGCTGTCCAATTTTTGTGCATTTTCCTCTTTTACTTAGTTTGTTGCATATAAATAAAGGAAGCATGCCATTGTCTCAAAGACCATAAAAGACTTCTTCTTAGACTTCTTTAACTTCTATTTAATTTCTGTCCATATGACAGTTAAAGTAATCGCACAGTAATACAACATAAGAAATGCAGATTGTTTGAAAGCTGTACTCTAACACTCATTACATTATTTACATCGATCTGTACATTAGGAACAAACAAAAATCAAAGCAAATTCACCAAATCATGTTTTAAAACGTAAAGGAACATAAAACCAGAAGCTCAAAATCATTAGAATGGTAAATATTATAAATGTAAACCGTGACATGACTGGGATGTAAGTAAAGGCCGGCCCACCTTGTTGATTTTGTTGGTTTTGGGCAGCGTCTGGCTAATGTGCAGGTCTGTGTACCTGAGGGGGTTGTTTATGTCGCAGGGCACCGACTCGGTCCTGACGAGCTGACGAGCTGGAGAGACGGCGAGGAGAAATCATATATAGTATCCAAGGTAACAAGAGACAGTTGTCCCGGTAACAGAAACAGAACAAGTGGTCATGGAAACAAAACTCCAGGGAAACTTGTCCGCACTACACAAAGACATAACAATATGTTTGCACGAGCTGTCAGAATGACGCAATAAACGTCATGACTGATTACAGGGACATGTCAGGTTCGGCAGGACGCGTCCAGAAGCCCACTCAAATCTCACTAACGATTTCACCTGGCAGTATGGGAGGTGGTTTATTAGGATGATGCTGGCCATCAATATCAATCATGCTGGGAAGATTCTAGGAGACAGCTATGAGCAGGTGACAGGAAAGCTTTAAGTGTGACTGAAAGTGTGTCATGGAGGCATTATGGTCAAGAAAAAAAAAAAAAAAAAGACCTGCCCAGTCCACAAATGTCTTCAGCACTCAGTGAAGATTTCTATAATTGGGTGCATTACCTTGAGATGTTCCTTGATCTCCAAGAGAGAGGACAGAAATAGGGGGATCAAAACAGGAAAAGAGAAAAAAGAGATTAGGAGCAAAATTGAATCGGACGGATGTAAAGAAAATGTTCAATTTTTTTCAGGCTCCTATGAAAACTAATATTTGAATCATGTTTTAATAGCAATCATATGTCAGCAGTTATCTTATTCATGAGATGACTCTCATTAGGACGACGACCAGTTATGAATTTCTGCAATAGCAAACATATTTTTTAGGAAAAAATAAGGTGTCATGAAAAAAAGAAATGGGAAATACCTTTGAACGAGTTCCTACCTCCTCGATGGTAAATAAGCAAATGGCAAGGAGGTGCTTCTTTGGTACATTTATTGTGGCACTTCAGCCTGAAAAAAGCACAGGCATTTTATGTATATATATATATATATATATATATATATATATATATATATATATATATATATATATATATATGATCATATTTTCAGTTCATTAATAAAGCATTACATGGATTGCCGTACAACCTAGACGCATGACACAACTTTTAACTGTTTACACCCCAAGGCATGATCTCCACTCCTCTGATTCTGGTCTTTTAGTTGTTCTAAAAACTCCTACCTGTTTACATCCTATGGGTAATCAGCCTTTTTCCTCCCATTCATCAAAATGGGAATTTTCTCCAGTTCATTTTTATTGATTTTTGTTATGTATCTGTTGTTTATCTATTTCTATGCTATATAGAATAAAGATTGTTTTTATATTATAAGATCGTTGTTGCTCATGCTGCAATACAGCACAGAGAAACACACTCTGTAAAAAGTGCAGTCTGCCCTCTTCTGCATACAGACACCATGAATAGTGGTGTTGTGAAAGACAGAGTTGCCAAACAATCTAATATCAAACTCCAGCCATGACTATAAAAACAAATTTTAGATCGTAATGTAAGTGTGAGATCCTCAGCAGCCTCTTAATGGACAGTAATGAATAAAACATTGCGCGTCTAACTACATAATGGACAGAACAAATCACTGATACGGTGTTAGATATGTATATAAAGGAAAAGCGAGGGGATGTTGTGTATGTTTGTTATACTATTCATCGTGTGATATCACGTTTGATATTAGTTTTTCGGTATTCTAGATTCTCTTAAAACTGCTCATTTCAAGCCTGGAGATTGAAGGCTAATCTTCTTTCTTTTTATTCAAGCTAGGTTTTGTTCTACAGGATAGCTCCAGTTTTTTTTTGTTTTTTTTTTAATCCAAACATTCTGTAATTCTTTTTTTTTCATTTGAACATTCTATAAATCTTTTGGGAATAAAAGTACATTTTCTGGATTCCAAATTGAACGTACAAACTTTCACTTTATTGAAGTTGATTTATCGATAATGTAAACATGCAGTAACGATGAGAGCCAGAAAGCAGATCATGTTTAAATTCAAGACCTCGTTGTGAACATTGAAAAAGAGCAGACCTTCTAACTATTCACTTATACATCATTCCTAGTGCAAAAAAGCCCAGCTACTCATCTTAGAAAAAGCCTGTTCCAATCAGATGGCAGCAAAACCCATAACCATAGTGACAATAGACGATACAAGTGACAGCAAATCTGACAAGCTTGCAGTTTTTCATCACAACTGAACAGTAGGTCTAAATATAATGGGCAAATATTAGGGAACAGTACTAGGACTTTTACGGCTAAATTTCCCAAACTGTCACCACATAATTTGGCGCACAAATCCAAATCCTGTTCCAGCGTGACAATACCCCTGTGCACAAAGCCAGCTCCATGAAAATATCCTTTACAAGAGTGTATGTGAAAGATCTCCTGCTATAGACGTTTGTCCTTAACCCTAATGAACATGCATGAATGTGAACGCTGACTGCACCCCAGGCCCCCACACCTCCTCTACAGTACATCAGGCTGACTGAATCTCCACAATCACAATCCAAAATCTAGTGGAACGTCTTCCCAGAAGAGTGGAGGTTATTATAACAGCAAATAGGGACTAAATGTGAAATTGGACATTCAAAAAGCATACACAAATCTTATGGTGAGGTGTCCACAAATTTTTGCCCTATATAATGTATGTTAGTTTGCATAGAAATTTTTGAACAATAAGCAAGTTCACAGTTCTAAAACTCAGGCCTCATACTCATGTCATCCAAAGTTTATTCCTAAAGGTTCTCCTGGCTAAACCATTCCTCGGGAAATACATGTGTTTTTCACACCTGCACTGACAAATATCACAGGTAAGCAGACACCACATCTGATTCTACTTCTGTTCCTCACACAACTGATTGGCTGACTGATTGGATCCCCGGCTCCAACCCGGCTTTTCCACATTCCTCGGCTGCTTGTTGTTTATGGACATTATAAAACATCATTCTCTTATACAATATACACTTACGTAATCTATTGTTGTAGATATACAAATACGACTGAGTGAAAGCTTGTCGTTTCCATGGTTACTGTGTTTGACCCAGATGTTCAGTATATTAGGACAGATTTCTGTTCTGATACTGATTTCTATAAAAGTATTCGCCAAACTAAATAAATAAATGAAGCTTAGCCACAGTCAGACTTACCCACAGAATTGTTTGGATTTACAGCAACCAGCCCGAGTGTATAAGGTATAAAATTTTACGAGGTGATATCAAAAAGTTTCGAGACTGGCTCTGTTTACAAGAAAATACTTCATTTTTCCACATTTCCACACCATCATCTTCAAAATAGTCTCCTTGTACAGCGTTCCTGCCACTTCTGGAACGTTTCCTGGAAGACTTCTTTTTGAAGCGCGTCAAGCACCTTCTGTGATTCGCGCCAGAACTCCGCAATGGTTCCAAAACAGCGACCTTTGATCTTCATCTTCGGGAAGAGGTCGAAGTCCGCAGGAGTCAAATCCGACGAGTAGGGTGGGTGCGGAAGTGAGATCGTGCGGATTGTTAGCCGATGATCATCATGCACAAGTTGCTGAATGGTTTAGACATTTACGGGGTTGAGCTCGTCGAAGTTCTTCCTGATCTCTCTTCGTCTTCTAGTAATGTTCTTCCGCTCTTGAAGCGTGCGTGTCCCTAGAAACACCTCGAATCGCTCGTTGCAGCATCGCCGTATGTCAAACGTATGTCATGTCAAAAGTCCCTGTGGCAGATTTTCCCAGTTTCACGCATGTTCGTTTTTGTTCTAACTCTCGGTCCATTAGGAAATCGCAGACGCGGTAACGCACATGGTCAGAATAGCACCAGTAACATCATTAAACTTTTTGATACCACCTCATACCATGGTCTGTCTGAACACTCTATTCTTTCCGGTTGGAATAATGTACACCGGGGCTGTGATGCAGTGCAATATGAATTGGATTGCCAATATTTTTGTACAAAAGGACAAAATTGAACTCTGTTTATTTTACATTGTTCGTCCATTTTCTTTTGCTCAGATTTGAGCATTCAGTGTTGAGCATGCTGTGTTATAATCTTACTTTATATGGTTATGTCTGTTTTTAATCTGAATGTTCATCCATATCAGACAATAAACAATTTAAAGAATAAAAGAAACACAAAATAAAGCAGGCTTACTATCTTAAAATGAATGTGTGTTGACTCACTTGCATGTTTTGCACTTCAAGCCGAATAACATTCCTTTCCCACAGACGATACAAGTCTGTGACATCCAGTATTTGGTGGAAAATCTGCAATAAAAAAATACAAAAAAAAAAAATCAAGGGTGTGGTTAATAATAAAAAAAAAGACCATTTTGGGAATACAGTGGTTCCTCGACATACGAGAGCCCTATCATACGAGTTTTTTGAGATACGAGCGGTCACTCGGTCGATTTTTTGCTTTGTTACGCGAGCAAAAATTTGAGGTACGAGCTCGAGACGCCTCAGTCAGTGTTGCTGATTCGTCTCGATACACACGCACACAAGCAAAGGTTTGAACGTGCGCGCGCACTAACACGTGGCTGTGACGAATCTCGAGATGAATCAGCAACACTGGCCTCAGTCAACGTGCTTGTTTGCCTCGCTGTCGAAGCATCTTTGATAAGTTGTGCTCGCGTTTTGTGCTTTTTGTACATTTACAGTACTTTATCACATTTCTTTTTATAACCATGGGTCCGAAGAAAGTGAGTGGAAAGGTCAGTGCTCAGAAGAAGATGATGTCTATTGAATTAAAGCGTGAAATCATAGGAAAACATGAGCAAGGTGTGCGAGTGATCGACTTGACGAGGCAGTACGGGCGTAGTACTTCAATGATATGTACTACGCTTAACCAGTTTATTTCTTTACATTCTCTTTTATTATGTTTTTATACAATATTTGTCATTTATAAATACATTTTTCTTATTCAAAAACACGTAACAAAAACAACCGGGGTGGCATTTTGGGGGCTGGAACGGATTAATGGCATTTCAATTCATTTCAATGGGGAAATTTGCTTTGAAATACGAGCAAATTGACATACGAGCAAGGTTACGGAACGACTCGTATTCGTATGTTGAGGTACCACTGTACGTTCAAAGCAGAAAGACATCAATCTCAAACTATTTTATAAAAAAAAAAAAAAAAAAAACATTATTAACATGTCCCACTTCAGTCATAAGGATCAGCTTCGACCTTTTGACTGCAATTCTCAGGAACCGTGCAATAAAGAAACCCAAAGTGTCAAAGCGGCAATCACATTTCCCCAATGGCCTTTTCATTGAGCGGCAGATTACACACACCGATCAGCACTCTTCCCCATAATCTTCAATACAGAGTAATTTAATTGTGACTTTAGTTTCTTTCAGATCGTCTAAAATGATCGTCTGGGTGGCTGAAAATATTTCATCAGGACAAAGGCCAGACTGATACACGAGTGTGAAAAAATGACTATCATTCAGAAGAAATATGAGGTGCAGACGAGGTGCTTTGGGTCTCTTTCTGACTCTCTCGCTCTTTACGAATGTCTTATTAGGAGATATAGCTGCCGTGTGCTCGACAATAAAACGCTATCGAGATGGCTATCGAAGCGCAGAGTCCCTGCAGAAGCATGTACAATGACAGCTAATGGAATATGACTAATCCGCTCGGACAGACAGGATTGAAACGTCTTCATCTAGATTGAGCCACTTCATCTGGGAAAATAAAAAAACACACACACACATAGATCTGCTTTTACAGCAGAAATTTAACCCTGAGAATCTTTTAGGTTTTAAAAGAATATATTGTTTAAAAAATGAATACATTGATTTCTATAAATTTCTAAAAAAGAAAAATCTCCCTGAAATGATTTGAGAAAGCAGAGAATTATTTCATTATTGTTATTAACTGTTCACTGATGTACACAAGGGCAAAACAGTGGAGGACGAAATACACAAAGAATGTAGTCGAGATTTACACTCGATAAAATGTGACTCCGGTAAAAGCAAAAGTGTCCCTTTAAACTTTCACTTGAGTAAAAGCACAAACGTTTTTCCCTTCAAATGTACTTAAGTATCCAAAGTACCATGATTTATTATAACTATAATGTTCCAATTATCATTTTTATCACAAGACTCGTTACTTAATCACCTCAGTTTATGCGAAAAGACTCGAATGTGACTCTCAGCACACCGATCTATTAATAGAATGATATTGATGTGTTAAACACTGATTGATTTCTATTACAATTATCATGAGCCCAAAACCTTCTTTTCAACTACTTCAAAAAAATCGTGTAAAAAAAAAAAAAAAAGGTCACGTGTGATGCGGGTCTGGAGTTTCTTCATCATTTATTCCTCTCTAAATGTTCTGCTTGCTGTTGAACTGATGCTGAACTGTATGTTGGTGATCAGTAGATACACCAAGCGCCGATCAAAACGCGTTTTAAAAGAAAGCACGTGCTCGACCCTGATTAATGGTTTTCATCCACTTTTAAATAAAAAGGAACGACTGATTTCACAAAATGTAGTCAAGTAAAAAGTACGAGATTTTACTTTGAAATGTAGTGAAGTTACAGTAAAAGTCTCCCCAAATGAAAATACTTCAGTAAAGTACAAATACAACGAAAAAGCTACTTAAATACAGTAACGAATTACATTTACTTCATTATTGTCCACTACTTTTAATTACAGTCCACAGCCATCTTCATGTTCCCCAAGCTAAGCCACCCACAGACATTACTGTGCCAAGTATCACAATATAAATGATTTTATAATTAAAGTAATTATAATTACTGCTTTTTAATCTGGAATGAAACCGATATTGCCAATAATGCTTGTTAGAAAAGGTGTGAAGAAAGCATGTAGCTTTAATCTTTCAAGCCAGACAGTAAGTGAGGACATGGAAATACTGTCTTAGGTGCACAAAAAGTGAACCGAGAAGTTTATTTACTCGATGATCTTTCTCAAGATTTCGGTAGAGAAACTAAAAGAAAACCAAACACATTTTCTAATCGATGATTGAAAAACATCAACTACACAAAATAATGATAGAATCCTTTTTTTTTTTTTTCAAGTAGCCTGGAATTGAAACACAATCCTTGAAAGCAGCACTGTTATTCAACCATTGATGAGACCATATCACATAACACAACACAAAAATCAATAATAGGTTCAATGACAAGCTGTTGATAGATATTAAGTCTAATATAAGAATAAGCCGCGGAATGAAATAACCCCCTATTTTCACCAGAATTTCAGAATTTTAGTTGCCTTGTGGGCCTCCATAGTAAAGTATGAAAGCTCACATGTTCACTAATACAGAGCTCTGTCTACTAGGGGTGTAACGGTACACATAATCCATGGTTCGGTACGTACCTCTTGTTTTTAAGTCACGGTCTGGTTTCGGTACAGTTTTTAGGGAAGAAATGCAAAACATCAAATTGCTTGTCGTTTTTTTTATTCACACAGTTTATTATTATTATTATTAACATTTGCGATCAACAACAGTTGCCTGCTTGGTTTAATAAAAAAAAATCTAAATAAAATGCAATCAATCAAATTAATGCAATACATGTTTCTATTAAATTTGATATACTGTATATTAATATTGCTAGACAGTGACACTGTGCTACTCAATCGTACCGGAAACACGATTCGTTCTGCGCATGCGCAAAATTGATGACTTCCTGCCCATGTTTTTACGACAGTGTAGCGATATGGATATACAGTATATACTTAATTGATCAATATAATAAAAACGTGTATTGCATTTATTTTTTACATTTTTTTTTCCCCTATATTTTATTTGTGCGAGTGCAAGGCAGAGACTTTTTTGAGGTTCGCCACTTAATATGTTTGCGAGGGAACTCTATTTTAACAAGGTTCCACGCGTAAAACAAGAGTTACACACGTGAACCGTACCGAAAGTCTTGTTCCAAAACGGTAGTCCTTAAGGCAGTGAAGGTCATTAGTTCAAATCCCAGCTACACCAAGCTGGGCCTGAGGGTGATGTCTATGACATCATGGTGTGTTGGAGTAGAAAAACTCCTGCATAGACCTGTGACCTCAACCCCACTAAACACATTTGGGAGGAACTGGAACATGATTTCACTAATGCCCTTATAGATGAATGAACACAAATCTCCCCAGCCACACTCCAAAATGTAGTGGAAAGCCTTCACAGCATTGTATAGGTTATTCTAACATCTAACTCAGCCACACATTAAAATTTACTACTTGGTCTTGACACATTTTAACCAAAAAAAACGTATTTAAGCCATTATTAAACATTATTAATTTATTAAATAGATCATCAAAAATGTCCAAAATTCTAACGTCTCTTTTTTTTCCATATGTCCATAAAAATCATACCTTTAGATTTTGGCCTGCGTTCTCTTTAAAAGCCCACATGATGAGATATTATGCAAATTGTCCCACTGTCTCATTTCACAAGCAGTGAGACACTTCAAGTCAACATGAGTTGAAATGTCACAGCCGTAAAGATGAAGTTAGCCCACCCTAAATTGCTTTAAATTCACTAAAACGAGTTAAAGGTCGGTACTTCTCCTGTCAGTTTCTGTGAAGTACAGCATTTTCTCCCACTTCGCAGGGTTAACACTTTACACCAGTGTTGAATGGGCTTTTGGGGCAGTTTGATGGCAAACCCAGTAGTTAAAAATAAAAAAAAAGCATAAATGTCTACACTTTGTCAAGAAAAAAAAAAAAAAAAAAAAACGGAAAATGTCACTGTGGGAAGAGAGCGCTGTTTAGATCACTAATAACGTCATGCTGGCCACTTATGTGTTGCTAAAAAAATAAATAAATAAATAAAATAAATAGAGAGTTGAAGAGATTCAAAATCCAGCTGTTACCACACAAATACTATTTTTTTTTAAAACGAATGAAAAATAGACAGACAGACAAACAGACAGACAGATAGATGGACTCCAAATCAGCACCTCAAAAAATGTTAAATAATTACTTTTTATTATTGAATTCTTTTTATTATTTTTTTTTTTTTATAAGTATATTTTAATGCTGAGTCCAAAGCTTGAGAAAAGGTGAAAAAGAAAGAAAGAAAGAAAGAAAGAAAGAAAGAAAGAAAGAAAGAAA
>JAAIIK010000015.1:9022983-9033357 GCA_014706435.1 Silurus glanis | reverse complement strand
TGTGTGTGTGTGTGTGTGTGTGTGTGTGTGTGTGTGTGTGTGTGATTTTATGGATTTTGTATTATATGGGTGTTTATATATATAGACACCTGACCAACATAAGATTCTATGTGCTTTTTGCATAATCCCATACTGTTATAAAAAGCTCCAAATCTGAAGATGTTCCACTAGATTAAAGAGTGTGCTTGTAGAGGAGATTTGTGCTTATTTAGCCACAAGGGCATTCATCTGGGGCATTAGTCTAAAACCTTAGTCTAGGGTTCGTCCCTCCATGGAAGCCTGGGGTACAATCAGTGTTATAATTCATCCCAAAGCTGTTCCATACAGTTGAGGTCTGAGCTCCATAGTAGGCACTCAACATCTTCCACTCCAACCCATGTAAAGCATATATTCATTAAGATGGTTTGAGTGAAAATAAAATTTCGTTCTACTGCATCCAAAGACATCCTGTCTAACTTTGTGGTTCTAACAATAAAAAACCTTTAAAAACATTGTTTCAGAATTCAAAATGTGACGTACTATAAGAAAAACTTCCCAAGCTTTCGGATTTCCAACTTTTATTATATCCAGTGTGTTCCCTGCTCTGCGCTTTGGTGTGTTTGTCTCACGTTTTTTTTTTGCCTTGTGTATCTCCTGTGCTTTTGACAAATTTATGGCGGTGAGCGATTTTTCCTGTGACCTTGAAGTTCTGCTCCACTGGCCCAGAATATGTAGCAATGACGACAGCCTGAGTACATCGCAAGCCGAGGTCAGAGTTCACAATTACAACGAGCTTTCATTGTTTTGTTTTTTTGCGGGAATAAGAGACATGAGGAGGCTGATTCTGGGTCCTAAAGGCTTACTCTATGAAAGTTATAAAAATATATGAAAATAAATCATAAAGGGTTGCGATTACCTGAGGTGTGTATCTCTTTTTTCAGACAGAACACTTCACAGTACACTTTAGATTATAGTGAAGTCACTACAAAGTCACCACACCGCTAAATCTTTCATTTTTTACTTATAGGCACATATGCATACCTCCTTTCCAAGGCACAATAGATATTTCTTTCACTGAGACTGACAATCATATCGGCCACACCTCTTTCAGTGGGACTTAGAGGCACATAGCCAACACCTTTTTTACTGTATTGACAGGCACAATGCATACCATTTTAACTGAGACTGGACAAGCACACAGGCCACACCTCTTTTAGTGCAAATTAGAGGCACATAGGCAACACCCCATTTAGTATGGCTGACAGGCACATTTGATTCCAGTTTTAGTTGGACTAACAGACACATAGACCATAAAACTATTACTGACACATAGGCCACACCTCTTTCATTTGGATATAGGGAGTGGACCTCTTTTACTGAGACTGGCTGGCATATTTGGCACATAGACTGGCTGGAAACATTTCCAACACTGAAACTGATAGACAGAATCGATAGCACTTTTAGTGTGACCGAAACATAAGCTACACCTCTCTCTTTGGGACTGAGAGGCACATAGGCCACCCCAACATTCAGTGGGACTGACAGGCACATTGTCCACACCTCTTTCAAAAAGCCACATCTCCTTCACTGAGACTGACTGACACAGAGGTCATGTCAGCAATATGTATTCTTTTTTACTAAATATGCTTTAAAGATTTTAGACATGCAGTATATTAAGACATTAAAACTTATATATAAGCTAAGAACAAACAGTTTTTCGTAGCATGTTGGGAAAGTGGAGTGTACTTTTGAATTTCTGGAAGGTCTTCCCCTAAATCACATTACAGTACATCTGTTCAAATCGGTACTAGGCTGCGGGATGTCATGAGGCAGAGTGGCTGATGCTCCCTCCTGCCAAGAAGCAGTTGAATGAGAGAATCACACACTGACGTGAAGAAGCAGGAAATGTTTAGAGAGAATAAAGCAAGCAGAACAGTTCTTGACCGGACATCAGTCCATCTGGGATTTCCTTATGAACGTAAACATCTGCGGTTCATCTCTTCATTAGTAAATACACTCACCACCTAAATGAGTTTTATACCACAGCCTCTTTCTTTTCCTTTTCTAATTACTGGCTGCCTTGGGACCGCTGGACAGTGATGCAGTGGACATAAAGGTCTATGAGAAGGCAGAGAGAGATGGTCCATGCATTACTTGTGTTAGAGAAAAGAATGAAGGCTCAGCACTCAGGGATTTCATGGACGATCAGGTGCTCTCGCTTCCCATCCTACTGAGATCGATCAAACATGAGAAGGCCAAGAGGCACAATCCTACTTTTTTACCCACAGCAGTAAAAACACACGTCCTTCACTCGCTTGTTTCTATGACAACCCTGTAGGTGCTGATTTTCCTGAAAAAAAAATTGAGACGAATAAAAAATTTGAATTATGTCAGTATGTCGTGACTTTAAGTTACTTATTCCACCCCGCATCATTCTTTATGAAGGAATTACGCCTACATTTTTTTTTTTTTACATCCATTTATATTGAGACGATCCAAAAACAGCCCAGAAAAAAACGAAGAGAAAAGCAAGGAAAGAATGAGAAAATGATTCGGTTTTAATAAAATGGGAAAATAAAAAAAAATAAAATAAAAAAAAAAAACAAGAATCTGGCCTTTTAAACCACCGATACTGATGAATCATGCATAATTTAACCATGCACACACTAGCATGGTAAAAAGGTCAAGTTGCTTTGCATAAATGAAACATAAAAATAGCATTATTGTTGTTTTTTTGGCTGTTTTTTGTCCAGATCATCACCCCGGTCTGAAAAGAGCCAAGTTACTGTATGTCAGAAGAAAAACTTTCAAAGTCAGGATAATTGCACTTTTTTTAACAATGTTTACTGGAGGAGCAATAAATAATGAATTTACTGTGGTAAATATTGCTGTGTTTGTTCAAATATGATGATAAATTTTTGTATAAACGAATTTTCATTTATATTCTGTAATCAGTGTAAAGAAAAAAAGACCAAAGCCTAACCAACTGTATGGTTCGAAACGTGTGGCGTATTATTATTATTTTTTTGCGTCCCCCAATACCCCAGCACATGTTTTATTCTCAAATGAGTTTAACACTTTTAAATTGAATAAATAAGTAGCATTTCGTTAAACGAATCACAGCTCGCCACGGCAGAATCATGCAACTGAAGGATGAGTGGGTTTTAAGACTTTAAAGGAACCGGTTTGTACTGTAGATATGAGTACAAAGCAGCGCTTCTATTTTATTTGACTACACAGTGACTTCCTTCTGGATTAAAGTAAATACCTCTTTTTACCTGCAAGCTAAAAGCAATCTGAACTACAACAAAGGCTTTAAAAGGAATGTGTACGTACATAATACATAATATACAAGAAAATGACAACTTTGAAAACCATACACTTAAGACCTGCCTCTCCTTTCATTAAGCTCACTGAAGTGTCCTTAGAGGCTCTCAGAAGAAAATCTACTAAACAGTTACAGTTTCTTTAGTTTTTTACTGCGTATCGTTCACGGCTCTCAGCACACCTTGTTTTTTTCCCCTCAGGAGGTGCTCTATTCGTCCCATTTGGTTTCTATTTATCAAAGCTATTGGCTCATGGTGGATTTCTCTAAATCACAAGCCTGGGGCCCAAACACAAAAGCAGCCCACTGCCTTGTTTCATTCTGCTGACACAAACTAGGTTGTTTTCCAAACATTTTCGCACTTCCGTTTACCCAGAGTGCTAGGTACGCTTCACGGTGTTTGAACGACGTTTCTGAAACTCGGGATCAGTCAAGAGATTTCAGACCCCCAAGAAAATGTATCCTAGTGCAACGTGTGCTGTCATTTTTACAGATTTAATCATTAATCCTATTTTTAACTAAATCTTTATCTTTATATTATATATTGTTTACCTATATCCTATATATATATATATATGGAGAGTACTATAGAAATTCTGAAATATATCTATATATATATATATACATGTATGTATGTATGTATGTATGTATGTATGTATTGTATATATGTATAGTTCATTTTATTTAATGCACAATTTTCTGAGCAGCCAATCAGGTTTTCATTTCACTGAAATTAACTCTTGAAATTTGAATCTTGAATCTTGAAAATAGTCTGGAGCTTGATTCAACTGGACTGTAGTGCAGTTCACATCCAATGTTAATGCTATTTGCTCTTTTTCCTTATGCGTATATACAGAAATATCAGGTTTTCAAAAGACTGGAGATCATGTAAGAACAAGCGTATAGGTGTCGTGTCATAGTGTAATGAATGCTAGATAAATGTGGGCAAAAAAGCAGAGAATCTGCAGGCAAGCCCAGAATAGGTAAACAGGAAAAATAGTAAGGCGATGAACAAACATTATGACGTAGGAAGGATAGAATCGAGAACAAAAATGTACCAAAATGGGTTAAGAACAAATGTGGCAAACAGGATACTCACAGACTGAGACAGAAGCATCTGAGTATGATGTTCTACTTTGCAGAAAGCTGAATAAACCAAAGTCCTTGTAGTCTGTGGCTGTGAATAAGTTTGTCATTAGAATTAGATCTGACTAATCAGTATGAGGGTGACACACTCAAAATAAAGAAGTATGGTTCTCATCATTTAACATCAGTGAAACCCTGTGGAACATCGTGAAAAGGTTCTTTGGACTAAAGACAGGTTCTTCATACTTGTAATCTCAAATCTGATCATATACAATCTCATGTAAAGCAGTTCACTAAACTGGACTGAATCGGTTGGAACAAAACTGTATGTATGACTGTTTAATTTACATTTAAATTAATGGCATTTAGCAGACGCCATTGTCCAGAGCGACGTGTTTGAGTTTTAATCAATGAAAAAATCTACACTGATATGCTAGATTGCATACTTAAGATAAATCAGCCTACAAGGTTTTTTTTATTTATTTATTTATTTTTTTATAAAAGACCAAGCAAACCTGGAAAAGTACTAAATTATGTGTTTCAGGAAGAGATAGGTCTTCACCGATTTAATAAATAAATATAAAAATATTACTGCGAAATGTTGCAAAATGTTAATAATATTTAGGTTGTAACTTTAAAGTATAAATTTGTTCAGGGCTACTGTGGGACCATAATAGGTTCAGGCCTTTGTAGGACCATATGGTATTAAGAAGAAAAGTGGTCCTACACGTCTTTATTTACTGAAAGGTTCATTGAGAAACCAAAAATATTTCTCCAATGGCAATCACTTGCAATATTGGCAATATACCTGTATGTGGGACCTGTTTTTTATGTGTATACATGGTGTACATGTTCACTTACTTACATATAAACTTACTTGCTCCTTTATTTTTAACAGTGAATTGACCTGACATTTGACCCTCACATTTCTTCGTTTCTTCTGTTTTGGTTTTCTTAGTTCTGATTAGCCTGAAGAACCGAATTTTCTTTCTGACTCCAGACTGCATGTGAGCATCAGCACAGCGTCAACGAGCTAATCTGATATCGTACCGTAAGCAGAAGAGTTGATGCGAGGTCTAATGACATGCCGAAAGGCCTGTTTAATACCACAGCATCCCAACCCAGAAGCTCGCCTAATGCCATTACGGATACTGCTCCATCCCAGGGAAATTACTCATCTGCCTCGAAGCCACTCACTTATCAGAAATTCATCTCAATCACTGCCTTTTGGTAAAAGAGCTCTGGAAAAAAATGAGAAAAAAGCTCTGGTGGAATTCGTCTCATCCGGAAGTCATAAACGTCATTACTGCACTTGATGGATAATAGACTAAAGTAAAAACATGTACTATAGTAGAACCCCCAAAGGAACAATGTATAATTGGTACAGAGAATGTTGTATTAAATCACTGAGCAACATAATCAGACACACCTTTAACTCATTACATGCTTGGTTAGGTCTGATTAGTCTAAACAGACTCCACACAAGTGGCTACAGAAAACTTCTCAGCAACACTTCTGGCTACAAAAGTTTTCTAGTTTGAAGAAATTCAAAACCGTATAGATTCAGCACAGATTGGGTTTCATTTGCGGAGCTGTATTTTATCGCAACATGCTTTTTTTTTTTTTGCTTCTGATGCAATTTACACATCTTTTTTTGCATTGTCAGCATTAGAAGCAGGCTCACTATTTATCACTATTTAATCTCAATGTTTAATAGGTGCGACAGGGCTGAGAAGTCCAGCAAATGCAGGGTTGCATAAATCCTGGGAAAATCCTGAGATCCTGAGAAAACTCTTTCAATGGTGATTGTTTTTCCAATCTGTTTGTTAAATTAGCTTCAGGAAGAAAGCAAATGCAAGTTTGGAAAGCATATTTATTTATGGAAATATATTTATAGGCTTTGAAATTGAGGTTTCAAAAGTATGCTATTTGCAGAAAAACTTAACCTCAATTTTCTTTCTTTGTTTTGCCAGAACTTAGCCAGAAAGACATCTGTCAGGTTTTTTGAGACCACAACAAAATACGCTCATTAAAGTTAAAGATGTGGAGAAATCCCTAAAGTTCTGTTACCTTGACCAGCCAGAACTGAGGCCATCCTCATTATATTTATATGACATGATAATCCAATTCATAAAAGGAAAGTTGACTCAATCACACTGGCCAGCCTTTATCATTTCATCCACTTGTGTTGTCAAATCTCATTGAGGCATGGACAGCACAAGAGATCCGAAGATTGGGTTTCGATTCTTCAGAAGAAGATCCTTTAAGTCCTCTTTTTCAGCAACTTGTAATACAGTAGCTCTTCTGTACCGATGCTAGCTTTCACTCCTCATGCACATCAGTGAGCCTTGGTCACCCATGTCCTGTCACTTGTTTTTCTTCTTCCTTAAGCAACTTTAAGTAGGTAATAGCCACTGCATATTCACATAAACCTCACAAGAATGACCATTTTGGAGATTCTCGGACTCAGTGGTCTAGCCAACACAAATTGGACATTGCTACATTCAATCAGATTTTTACACTTGCCTATTTTTCCTGCTTCCAAAACATCAACGTTTAGAAAATATAGAGAAAAGAGTAGTTTTGCAAACTTTGTGAAGGAAATTTAAAGTTTCAAGTCCTTCAGTTTTGCTGTTTTTTGCTAATGATTGCTGATGGTGATGTGAACACTAACATGTCCATATAAGCTGACAGAGTCTTTATGAAAACATGTGGCCTGGCTAGACATCTTGAACTTCAGAAGTGATTATAATACATAAGCAATGTGTCCCAGTTTCCTCTGGGGTGTCAAGGTTCCTCTTTCTGCCCCGTTCATGTCTTGCTGCCTGAATGTGATCACCTATTCCATGTTTTGTTCCAATAAATGTCTGGTTATAACAATTTGGGTCAAGGTCTCCTTGTGAAGTCTTAGTATGCAATTTCTTGCTAAGTGGTTACTCTTTGATTAAGGCTCTAGATTACTATTCAGAAACTCTGGGGTTCAAACCCCAGTTTTGACAAGCTGGACCTTTCCCCTTTTAGTCCAAGCTCTGATCCAGTTTGTATGTTTGTAGTGGTCCCTGGTTTTGACTCTCAATGTCTTTTCTATGGATTGCACCGTTTTAAGAATGAATGCCTGTTTTTTTACCTTTGCTTAGGATTACAGTGCATCCAGAAATTATTCCCAGGGCTTCACTTTTTCCACATTTTGTTATATTGCAGGTTTATTTAAAAATGAATTAAATTCAATATTTACCTTGAAATTCTACAAAGAAATTCCCATTACTGCAACATGAAAGAAATTAGTTTGAAATCTTTGCAAATGTAAAAATTTTTTTTTTTTTTACGTACATAAGTATTCACAGTCTTTGCTAAATACTTTGTTGAAGCACCTTTGGCACCAATTACAGCCTCAAGTCTTTTTAAGTGTGATGCTACAAGGCTGGCACACCAATCTGGTCTGAGAGTTCTTCAGGTGCCTCTTGGCAATATTTGGCCTTTTTCAGTGGTTTCAATCAGGCCACTCTACTACAGAGGTCCGATTATTAGAGTGCTCCAGAGATGGTTGTTCTTCTGGAAGGTTCTCCTCTCTTTACAGAGAAACAATGAAGCTCTTTCAAAGTGGCAATCGGGTTCTTGGTGGTCAGTTTGACCGGGCAGCTCCGCTCTAGTAAGAGTCCTGGTGGTTCCAAACTTCTTCCATTTATGATGGAGGCCACTGTGCTCATTGGGACCTTCAATGCTGCAGAAATATTTCTGTTCCCTTCCACAGATCTGTGCCTCGATACAATCCTGTCTCGGAGGTCTACAGACAATTCCTTGGACTTCATGGCTTGGTTTGTGCTCTGACATGCACTGATAACTGTGGGGTTCTTCTATAGACAAATGTGTGCCTTTCCAAATAATGTCCAAATCAGCTGAATTTACCACAGGTGTACTTTCTCCATCTCCTAGATGCTACCTCCTTCTAGAAACCACACTACACTGGAGTCTTCTATAATCTGAACTAAAATACAACTGAAAGTAGCTAAACCAAATGCATCTTAAAGTCCAATAAACGTTTTTCTTGCCACTGCGGTATGTTTGCCGAAAATCAATATATATCAAATGTATGTGCGTGTGTGTGTCTTACAAACTTGTAATGGCTTTGACCAAACACACCTGGCCGCACACATCGAAACTTCAGCTAATTGGATTCAGATCATCTACTCGAGGGCCAAAGAAACACCGAGACGCAATCAGTCAAAACTCTGGAAGCAGGAATACATCTGCAGGACAACGTGAATCCAGAAGTCCACTCACACCCCTGCACACTGCCTTGTTATGACTCTAACAGCCCATCCCCAGGGAGCCGTTTGCGCTCTAGCTTCCGCTTTAACCATATGCGCGTCCATGCTGAAGCCTGGCATTATGGGACACAAGATGTGACCTGCCATTTGGCATCTTAATTGAGAACCTTGCGCCATGAATAAATAGGAGGCCAAATGCGTCAGCATGGGATACATCATCATATGTAAGAGTTAGCATTGTTATGAATAACAACGACAAGCTCAGACCCGTGGATTTTAAAATATATCTATGAGGATGCTGGTCAAGGCTTCAGTAAAAATGGTAAGAGTTCCTTTTACATAACCATTTATGATTTAGAACATGCTTTTTTTTTATTGTATATAATACCTTGAAGTTTAATTCGTTTTAATTCATATAATAGTTACATAATAGTTATATAAAACATATTAGTTTTATTTGTGTAGAACTCAGTGGTGGGCGTTCAGGGCCAGTAAAGCCTTCTCTGCTGGCCTAAACACTATCAGAAGCACTGACCTACATTTATAACCAAAATTCAAATATTTGTTCCATGAAATTGTATTAATTTATTCCCAACAGTTTATTCTCTTCATTTCGTAGTGTTTCTCTTGGCTGCACTGCTTCTAGTACGTGTATGTGGATGTAAGATTTTTTTGTCCAATCAGATTTCAGCCTTTATGTGCTGCCATGTCAATCTAATCTACCCAGAGCCTTCAAAGTCAGTACTGCTGGCCTTTTTACCTTAGTCTCTATTAGAAATAAGTCTGTTTCTTTAACCAATCAGCTAACTGGCCCAGAAAAGCATCAGCGTTTTTCCGTCCTCTGATTGGTTGGTCAGAGGGAAACTTTTACAGCCAAGTTCGACTGGAAAAACATGTCTGTAGCTCTGCACATATTAATACATCAGAGTCAGAATTTTTTTATGCATATGAAATTGATTTGGTCTCAGACATACCTAAAAATCCATTTTCCAGAAAAGCTAGACATCGTAAGGAGGTCGGCCAACCCCAAAGCTAGCTAGCTTGTCTCAGCCCGGTAAAGGGTTTGTTCTCCACTTCCAGTTCCACTTCCTTCCACTGGATTACAGCCTTTGAGGAGCGCTGCTTATTATGAGTCTGCATTTCTGGTGAGTACGTATTTTATTTACCTGTTTTTGTCATATTATTAGACAAATATTGATTCTGAACTGCTTTGTTCTGCTTTGTTATATTGCGTTTTTGTATAGAATTGATGGTTTCTATAATTGAACCCTATCCTCATCTGGGTGGCCTCAAATGTCCATTTATTTTATATATATATATATATATATATATATATATATATATATATATACTCATAATAAGCAGCGCTCCTCAGAGGCTGTAGTCCAGTGGTACCGCTCGTATTCACTGGTCAGTTGAAACAGGATGCACATGTGAATTTTTTTTTTCCACTATTTTTCCACTAGATTTTATGCACTTGTGTTCTGCAATTTCTCCATCTCCTAGATGCTACCTCCTTCTAGAAGCCACACTATATATATATTTGATTTTTTTTCAATGCCATAGTCTTAAAACCATTTACCTGTACTTCTCAACCATGTCCACACATCTCTGCACTGCTATAGCCTTTATATTTATTCACTGTACATATGTTTACATATATATATATATATATATATATATATATATATATATATATATATATTACATGCTGTA
>JAAIIK010000015.1:8945103-8966383 GCA_014706435.1 Silurus glanis | reverse complement strand
AATATCAACTTTTTAATAATATTCTAATTTATTGAGATGCACCTGTATACCTAAGTCTTACCAAAACTGCACAAAGCTCAGACAAAGCATTCGGTTTTTCCAGTTCTAATAAAGACTTTATTGCTCCTAGAAAGGATTTTTAGAGCACAGCAGTTCTTATGTAACTTTACTATTAACACAAAATACACAGAGAGAAAGCATGGAAAAGTGATGTTTTTGATGGTTCCAGGTGCTTAAATTGCTGTCTGCTGTAATCCTGGTATTGAATACTGTGCAAACACCAGCATTTATTTGAGCAAAATAACCTTTTTGCCCATATGAATGCCTGTTCTGTTTTATAACAAAATTGAAGACCTACATCAAGAAAAGAAGGTAAACCTTGTCACATGCATCTCACAGTTACACAGTTTTTGGAAATGTAAAAAAAAAAGCTGTGTTTTTCCAACGTTTCTAAAAAAAAAAAATGGAATATTATGTCTATAATTATTAGTAATAGCTTATGTAAGGTGTGAGAAATGAAACGAAGGAAGATAAGGAATCAAGGATCCTGCTCATGTTGATGTATACAAGCCGCTTGCTTCCTCTTTGTACTGTATGTGTGTTCTGGTGGAGATAGAATCATGATGAAGGTTGGCAGAGAATGCTGGCAGTTCACCAGGCACCAGGACAAAGGAACATACCTGGAGAACACACCTGGCACTGATTCACCCGACCCAGCACGCATCACACCACTACAACTCAACTCCCAGCTCTCAGTCTGGCAGAAACACATGCAGCTCCAGCAGGTGTGTGGCCTCCCACTGACTGAACCTGGAGAGGAGGTAAAGAACCACTACCAGCGTGGGTGTACAACTTCAAGCTTTCAGAAACCCACAGGAAATCAGTGAATGTGTCATTTAATTATTTGTTTGAAAAAAGTGCTTGAAGATCATTTGGGCAAGGTTTTATATATATATATATATATATATATACCTACAGTCTACAAAACTTCAGAGATTACAGTGATGTAAAAATGGACATTTTCACCCACAGAACCATCAACTAGCATAACAATTGTTATAAACAAAATAGTTATATCACATATGTCTACTGTTAAACGTGTTTAATTATTTTAATTTAAATAAAACTGATAAAATAAGAGAATTTTTCTCATGTTTAGATACATAAGTATATTTTTTGCAGATTTGGCTTTTTGAATGAAAAAAATATAAAACAATAAATCCAAAATGTATATTACAATATAAGATTGTACAAACAAAGTGGCAGAAAAACTGTAAAGCTGTGACACTGTTGTAGAATTAATCATTTACCCAAAAACATGGAGGGGAAAAAAGGAGAGGTATGAAAGTACCAATGAAATCCTCAATACTTTTCAATATATGGACATTTTTATTTAACTTATATTTTTAAAAAAAAATTGCATTGCTATAATATTGACAGAAATACTGCTATACCAATATGCTTAAAGTTTTTCCATTTGACAAATTCCAGCTAGATCCGATTTTCATATCAATCCAACGTCATATGTTTTGCTATTTTTTAATAATTAGTCTTAAACAGTTTTTTTTATGTGTTTTAAAATATATTTATTATACAAATGCATTACTGTAAACGTGATATTGTAATGCCTTATGTTCATTATTTTAATGTGCAAATGTAAATGCATACTTTTTTATGGTATTTTAATATGGGGAATGAAAAAAGACAAAAAAAGAAAGAAAGAAAGAAAGAAAGAAAGAAAGAAAATGTGCAATAAATAAACAAATAAATGTACAAATACAGAAATAAAGTAAATTTTGCAATAATTCACGATAAGATAAAAATAAACAAAAGATATATGCACTAAAATATAAAATATAATAATACAATAAATTAATGATGCCCTTTTCATTTACCAAAATGTAATATATTTATTGATGTATTTATACGTTTAATAAATGCAATATTTTTTCTGTGATTTTGTACATTTATTTTTTTATTCGTGTGTGTGTGTGTGTGTGTGTGTATGTGTGTGTTTTCATTTTCCACATTTTACTTGAGTTTTCATGCTGTTCTGACAGAGTCGAGTGGGCGTGGCCACATATTTCAGTAGGCGTGGTAACCCCTTCGCTCCGCAGCCGTGATTGGATGACTCAGCTGCCGTCAAGCAGTTCTTACTGACGTAAAAGTGTTGTCAGAAAACGCGCCAAAATAGATCTCACGTTGCAGTGTGTCGCTTGTGAATAAACGGATATATATATATTTTTAAATGGCATCCACAACTAAGGCGCCTCTTCAGAGCAGGAATCTGCCATGGTAAGAGTTTTAAAAAAAATTAACACTGCATGTAACGCAAGCGTGAATATATGAAAACCGAGCTAAAGTTGCTTTAAATGTATAAACATAATGTATGTACAAGAAGCAGTTGCTTCGGCTAACTATAAAATGCAGAATTTAATATCTAAACGTATATTTTAATTTACTGTGTTACGTTTTATGTCTATTTGTTCTGCTTCGTTTTGTTTTCGGCACTTCATTTCCTCGAAAACCCGCCTCCTGCTATTTGATTGGACAGTCTTCTGAACTCTGTGTCGTGATTGGCTGCTTTGTTCCCTTCCAGTTCTCTGATTAGACAGTTTACCATTAACGCGGAAGTTTTTAGGAATATGGATAAAAAGCATTTGTGTTTATTTTAGGACAGAATAAACTTCCCTTAAGTATTTAAACACTTTCGTGCTTGTAGCTACTTTTGTTTATTGTGCATAATCTATTCAAATTAAAGTTCGTGAATAATGTAGTCTCGTTGTCAAATCTCGCGAGATTACATGTTTCTTCATTTGACTCCTCTCCTCATATCCATTTGACTCATTATTTAGTTAAGTACATTGTTTAAATATGTATAATAAATGTAATTCATACCAACCGTCCACTTTATTGGGAACGCTTGCTTATTTATACATTGGTTTAATCGGCCAATCACGTGGGAACATCATGATTCATAAACCCACACAGATTAATGATGGGAAGATCTGATCATTTTAGTGACTCGTTCATCGAAAGAATCTGTGTTACAGGTCAAGAGCTGAAGACAGTGTTGACATTAAACACCAGGATGTGAATAAATGTGATCTGACTGTAACCGTGTCATGGTGGTTGGTACCAATTGGACGTTTCGACAGAATGGTGCGAAATACAAAAAACATCCTGTGAGCAGAAGGTCTGCAGGTTGAACCACCATGTTGATGAGATAAAAGGAGAACCCCCTGACTATTTCTGGGATGAGTGGTGTGTTTTTCATTTGTCAATCGTCCACTTATAGATACACAATGTGCAATACTGTGTGAACCTTTATGACTAAAGCTGACTGAGAAACGCACAAGAAATCCAATGTTCATGTAAAATGGAATTAAACTCGTTCCTTTATGAGGAACACCTGTTCATTTATTCGATTATCTAATCAGCCAATCGTGTGGAAACAATAACCACCAGAATGTGAATAAATACGCTCGCTCTGTCACTGTAACCGTTGCAAGGTTGACAGAATGGTGGGAAACACAAAAAACATCTTGTGAGCAGAAGGTTTGCAGGTTAACCCACCTTGTTGATGAGATAAAAGGAGAACCCCAGAATGGTGGGAAACACAAAAAACATCTTGTAAGCAGAAGGTCTGCAGGTTGAACCACCATGTTGATGAGATAAAAGAAAAACCCCAGAATGGTGGGAAACACAAAAACATCTTGTGAGCAGAAGGTCTGTAGGCTGATGAGGTAAAATGACTATTTCTGGGACGAGTGGCATATTTTTCATTCAACTGACAGGATTTCTATATATAAAAAGTTAGGAGGTTTGCCAAAATGGGCACCAGACTGACTGTGCTAGAACTTAAAAACTTTAGTATGGTTTTGTTTGAACTGGAACACTACAGACGAAGAGAGGTCAGGATTTTTAATACGGATATTAAGTAGAGGTCGACCGATTTTACCGATAGCTCGGTTAGATCATACTGAATATATTTAATAATAAATAGATGTATATTATTAATAAATTATAGCTAATAAATATAGTGATTTTGGCATATACACAGACTTCGTGTGGAAAAACAAGCACGTGGTGTCAGTGATTTGCCTCTAGAGGCCGCTCTTGTAATGACAGCGGACATTAAGCAGGAAAAACTATCGCTGTACATTTTTTGCATATAGTTCCAGCAATCAAATCAAATATTTAAAACAATACTTGAAAAAAATCGGTGTTGTGCTCTTTTTTTTTTTTTTTTTTTTTCTTTCTTGTCGTAGGGTAGAAAAGTACAGACCACAGACTTTGGATGATTTGATCTCACATCAGGACATTCTGAGTACAAGTAAGTAATCATACACACCCTGGTAATTATACATGAATTTTCGGGCAAACAAAAGAATTCATAAATACTCTAATGCTTTTTTTTAGTAGAACTGTCAACATTTTTTTTTTTTCCCCCTATGAATTGTCTGCATCTTCATTGTCTTCAGTTCAGAAGTTCATCAGGGAAGACCGTCTGCCTCACCTGCTGTTTTACGGGCCTCCAGGAACGGGCAAAACCTCCACCATTTTAGCCTGTGCTAGGCAGCTGTATAAGGATAAAGAGTTCAACTCTATGGTTTTGGAGGTACGACAGGCTTTTATCGTTAATGCTACTGTAGATATCAAAACGTCAAATAACGTTTCTGTTGATTTATTTGCGGAAAAATATCATTTTTAAATAAGATAATTGTGTAAATATGCACTGTATGGACACAAGTTTGTGGACACCTGATCATATTTCCATTTGATGTTATAATATCTGGCACTCTTCTGGAAAAAAAGATTAGATTTTGGAGTGTGCTTGTGGAGATTTGTGGAGCTTCAGGGCCAGGAATTGATGTGAGTGAGTTTAGGAGGCCTGGGGTGCAGTCATCATGTTCAATAAGGTTGAGGTCAGAGCTCTATAGCAGGCCACTCAAGGTCTTCCAGTCTAACCCATTTGAGGCACATCTTCATATAGCTGGTTTTATGGAACAGGTTTGGGTCTCCTTGTTCAAGTGAGGGGAAGATTTAATGGCACGCCATTCAGAGACATCCTAAGAACACCAACCCCCCCCCCCCCCCCCCCCCCCTTCTTTTTGCAGCTCAACGCTTCAGATGACCGCGGTATAGACGTGGTTCGAGGCCCCATCCTCAGCTTCGCCAGCACCAGGACCATTTTCAAGTAAGAATATTTATTTTTCTCCATTTAGTTTGGTATATTTGAGCTCACAAAATAAACTTCATTCATCCAGAAATTACATTCTACACCTTCAATAGCACACTTATCATTTGCACATTTTTATATATATATATTTTTTTTTTCTTTCACAATTTACACCCATGCCATGTTTTTGTAAATATTATAAGTGACTGATGGCTGACTTGGAGCTTTGCTGACAGTCAATGGTGCTAGTTTTGGTGCTAGTTTAGCAGCCCCAGCCGGGTGGTGAGTACACAAATGTAAGGTTTGTCGTTTGAGACTCTCAGTGCACAGTTTTGGTGCAGATTGCTTGAACAATGTCCTCCGGCTCGCCTTTCGCATCTGGTTTAAAAGCCAAAAAAAATAAATAAATCAGCGACGTGGTGTTTTTCTTGTTAACTTTTTTTACTTCTGCAGAATTACGAACGAGGAGTAAATAAAATACGAGCAAATATATTTATGTAAACTGTTGCTCTTCCCTGACCCCCCCCCCCGTACGAGAGTATCAGTATATAGAACACTGTAATAAACACATATTTACAGCAGTCTTTTACTTGTTTTGTTGTGTGTTGTGCTTTGTGCAGGAAGGGTTTGAAGTTGGTGATTCTGGACGAGGCGGATGCCATGACCCAGGACGCTCAGAACGCTTTAAGGAGAGGTACTGAACCATCTGCCCCTCTACCAGCTCACCTGCTGGGCTTCCACATGTCCCTGTGTCCAAATCATACACACTGTACTGAGAAGAGGACGGATTTCAGATCCTTGTTAATCACTGTCTCTCTGCCTCACCATATTTGTCTCGAACTCCCTCATCGTCTCGCCTTTTCTCTCCTCTCTCCTTTTCCTTCCCTTTGCCTGCTCTTTTTTTCCTTCTGTTTCTGTCTCTCACTTTATGCAACTTTTGCCATCTGTTCTCTCTCTCTCTCTCTCTCTCTCTCTCTCTCTCTCTCTCTGCATCTCTTTTTTTGTCTCGGTCTTCTGTCCGTGTCTGTTGCTCCCCCTTTCTTCTTTCTGTTTGTATCTCCTGTTTCCCCTTACCTTTGCTTTGTATCGGTCTTTGATTTATGTCTGTCTTTCTTTCTTTTTCTTTTTTAAAATGTCTTACTTTTATTTCCTTCTTTTTCTGTTCTTTCTTTTTTACTTTCTCTCTCTCTCTCCCCCCTTACTTACCTTTGCTTTGTATCTGTCTTTGAATTCTCTTGTCTTTCTTTTCTTTTCCTTTTTTAAAAATGTCTTTCTTTTTCTGTTCTTTCTATTTTACTTCTCTTTCCCTCCCTCCTTACCTTTGCTTTGTATCTGTTTCTGAATTGTCTCTTGTCTTACTTTCTTTTCCTTTTTCTGTTCTCTTTTTTACTATTTCTCTCTCTCTCTCTCTCTCTCTCTCTCACACACACACACACACACACACACACACACACACACACACACACACACACACACACATCTGTGTATATCTCACGTATCTGTGTTTGAATTATGTCTCTTGTCTTTGTTTCTTTTTAATTTTTCTTTCTTTCTTTTTTAATCTCTCTCTCTCTCTCTCTCTCCAGTGATTGAGAAGTTTACAGAGAACACTCGGTTCTGTCTGATCTGTAACTACTTGTCCAAAATCATCCCTGCGCTGCAGTCACGATGCACGCGCTTCCGTTTCGGTCCTCTGTCCCAGAGCCAGATGATCCCCAGAATCGAGCACGTCATCCAGCACGAGAGGTGAAGTTCACCGCGTGTATTTGCTTTTCGGAATCTCACACTGGCGTTAAAGGTGCCATCCGTGACGTTTTAAAGTGGTTCTGGATCGGTAACGAGTCGCATTGGAAAGACAACTAATTTGCCAATAAATAATTCTGGATTGTTTGTTTGTTTGTTTGTAAAATGGCCACTCCTGACACTTTGTGAACATATTCATCAATATTTTAGTTGACCTTTTTTTTTTTTTGTTGTTGTTGTTGTTCTCTGTATGTTTCTCTCAGCATCGACATCACTCCAGATGGCATGAAGGCTATTGTGACGCTGTCAACAGGAGACATGAGGCGATCGTTAAACATCCTACAGGTGCGAGTTAGAAATAAGTGTAAAAAAGAATCAGAGGCATGTCGCTATCGACATAAAATGATGGCCTGATGCCCCTTTATTTTCCCATAAGGACACACCTTGGAGTGTTTGACTCCTTTTATACCTCAGCAACACGTGAACAATTACAGCGAGGCGTAACGGTGCACAGAATTCACGGTTCGGGGAAAAAAAAAACCGAGAAAAACATCGTGTTTGTCGTCTTTCCAGAGCACTCATATGGCCTACGGGAAGGTGACTGAAGAGACGGTTTACACATGCACAGGACATCCTCTGCGCTCAGACATCGCCAACATACTGGACTGGGCCTTGAACAAAGACTTCACCACCGCGTATAACCGTATCCCTAACGCCTTTCCAGGTTCTGCACGTAACGCCTTAAAGATATGTCCGTGTTTTTCCTTAACACAGTGCTCACAGAAGTCTTTCAGCTGAAAACTCTGAAAGGTTTAGCGCTGCACGACATTCTGACCGAGCTGCATCTTCTCATACACAGAGGTAAGAGTTTGTGTATACAGAAGTGCTTTAAGGGTTAAATAATCTGCGTTTATACTCTCTATATACACACAACTCCCAAATTGGATGGTAATCATGACCTTGCTTTCATTTGCACGCAACAGCTTGAAGGTCAATCTCACTCGTACAACTAAGCAGTTGAAGGTTAGGGGCCTTGCTCAAGGGCCCAGCAGTGGAATGTTTGAAACTCTCAACATTCTGTTCTGAAGTCCAATATTTCACCCTTTTAATTTAATTTAATTTAAAGTTACACCCTTTTCCCCCTCATTCATATACATACACACAATCTCCTAAAGAGCTACATGTAATTACATGAAAAAAATCGGCTTAGTTTTCTGCATTATTAAGATGTTCAATAGTAAGATTTTAAATATATCGATTGCAATTTTTTATTCTTTATGCCTCATAAACGAAATAAAAATCTTGTGGTTCTTCCCCAAACTGTTCCCACAAAGTGCACAAAACCAGCTCCATGAAAATATGCTTTCCATGGGTTGGAGTGGAAGATCTCCTGCTATAGAGCTCTGATATTACAATACATTACATTTATGTCAATTAGCAGACACCCTTCTCCAAATCGACTTACATTTTTTTGCTTTCATACAACTGAGCAGCTATGGGTTGAGGGGCCTTGCTCAGGGGCCCAGGAGTGGCAACTTAGTGTGACTGGGATTTGAACTCATGACCTTCGGATCCAACGTCCAATGCCTTAACCACTTCCCTCTGACCTCAAGATTCCAGATCATTTTAAACTACCACTTTATCTAAAATATTTATCTTAATTTATAATTTCCATTTATTTATTTATTTATTTATTTATTTATTTATTTATTATTACAATATTTATTATACTGAATGTGGAAGGTAGCGTTCAAAAATCATCTTCTGGTCAGGTGTCCACAAATTTATCTCCATATAGCCGATCTGGAATGTGTTGTATTGGTGAGCAATTGAACCATTTGAAAAGAAACAAGTGTGTCTGAGACACTAAACGAGACACTGGCCGTGAGTGCAAAAGCAACAAAATCGATACACAAATCTGTCTGAGCCGATCGACACCGTTTTATGATGAAGCTGAAATGATTTCGATCTCACTTTTGCCAGTGGATTTTCCTCCTGCTATCCGGATGGGCTTGCTGATTAAACTGGCAGACATTGAGTGAGTACCACTTACGTTCTTTTACACGTTCTTTAGGTGGCAAAGAACAAAGTTGCATCATTTGTTCCTATATTTCAAAGAACAATGGTAGGCATCCAGGCTCTTCCTTTCATTCGTTTAATCTCTTGTTTGTTCTCACACCATCCCTCTTCCATACTCTCATTTATTCTCTTGTTCCTTCTTTTTTTTGTTTTTTTTTTTAACTTATTTCCCATTGTCTCAAGGTTACATCGTTTGCAGAAGATATTGTGATTTGTGGTAAGAGTAGGGAGCAGGTGAAGGAGAGCTGGAGGTACGCGCTGGAGAGAAGGGCAATGAAAGTCAGGTGCGGTTACAGGGAGAAGAGGTGTAGAAGGTGGAGGAGTTCAGGTACCTGGTACGCTGTCAACAGTGCAGAGTAATGGACAGTGTGTTAGAGAAGTGAAGAAAAGAGTGCAGGCAGGGTGGAGTGGGTGGAGAAGAGTGACAGCAGGAGTGATTTGAGATAGAAGAATATCTGCAAGAGACAGGAGGTAGAGCTGGAGGTAGCAGAGCTGAAGATGTTAAGGTTTTCGTTGGGAGTGGTGAAGATGGACAGGATTAGAAATGAGTTTATTAGAGGGACAGCGCATGTAGGACGTTTTGGAGACAAGGTGAGGGAGACGAGATTGAGACGGTTTGGACACGTGCAGAGGAGGGACATGGGGTATATCTAATGAGAATAAATTTGAAAACAGCGTTTTTGTCTAAAACCTTTTTCCCAAAAGTTGCTCATTCACACTGAGGAGTCTGAAAGCTGTACTGTCCCTGTACTGCACATGAGCAAAACGTAAGATGCTCTGACCTGCGTTTATTTGCACCGTCACTCTCACAGGTCGAAACTGAGAGAAAAATATGCATTTTTAAATGAAAACGTATGTGTGGACGGGGATGCAAAGGGCCGGGAAATCTCCACAAACTTTCTATGGGAACTTAATTTGGGGAGTTTATGAAAGTTTATATAAACTGTATTATATACAAACAAATATAAGCGTTTTGTTTGGTCATAAGCATACAAACTAAGATTTTTCAAAGATGCTAATTTTATTTAGATTTTTTTTTTATTTAATTGTTAGTGTAATTTTGTTGCACAAGGAAATTTTTAACAAATGTATGTAATATTTATGTAATTTATGCAAATATTTGCCAAGAGGGATTTTTTTATGTGCAGGATACAAGAAATGATGTGTTATGTTCTGTAAATTCCACATTTATTCCCAACAATTCCTATGAAAAGTTTCCAGTTTTGGAATTTTTGGCAACCCTACTGTCAATATGGCCATTCATTCATTTTTTCCTCCTTCCTTTATTCTCATGGTCTGTCTCGTTTATTCTCACGGTGTCTCACGTTAATTTTCTTTTGTCACTCATTTTCTTTTTTATTCTCCCACTCTTTCACCCTCAGTCTTCTTGCATTTGGTACCACTTTCACTTTCTCACTAATGTCTCTTGCCCCATCTCACCTTTCAGGTATCGCCTGGCCTCTGGTACCAGTGAGAAGATTCAGCTGAGTTCAATGGTGGCTGCTTTCCAGGCAGTTAGAGATACAGTGGTCAGTGATGGCTAGTCCAGTTATCACACACACAGTTTCCTGTCTAGGGCCCAAAAATCAGACACAATAAAGCGTATAGAATAAAATCAACCTTGTTCAAATAAACCAGTGTTACAGCAGTGCTATAATGTATAATAATAGTTTAAATAAATCTGTTCTTATTAAACCCGTCTTATTTAATTTTTTTCGTGTGCAAGTTTTCTTTTTTTTTTTTTTCTTCCACCAGCCACATTGTTCGAACTTTGAAATAAATAAAAAAACGGTCTCCCGTCCCCCAGCCACGACTCAAAACGCTCCCCTTCATCAGCTGCGATGTTCAGTGCAGTGTAGGATCTTGATCTTAGGAAGGTCTCTGTACGTGAGGAAGTCCATGATTTTCTTGGGGAGCGGTAACGCCTGCACCTGGAAGGTGGACACCGAGTACCTGAGCGTGGCACGACATAAATGTCGCAGGCTGGGAACCAGGCGAGGGACTCTCCAAAACTTCACATGTCCGTCTCGACACCTAGCACCAGCACCAACACACACACACACACACACACACACCCACCAAAGGTTTTCAGCTAAAATCTTGTGTTTGACATAACCCTAATTCCAAAAAAGTTGGGACACTGTATATTTCTATTATAAACAAAATATTATATCTCATAGAAAACGAGGGAATGTACCATTTTTAAGGAAAAATTGTCATTTTGAATTTGATGGCTGCTGCATGTCTCTAAAAGCTGGGACAGGGCAACAAACATCTGGAAAACTGTTATTAATGAGTATGATTGACAACAAGAACAGAACTCGTTTGTAAAACTGGGTCTTCCATTATTATTATTATTATTATTGCTTGAGTCTATACTTGATGCTGGAAAAGTGTATATATAAGACAACCTGAGCTGGAATTGGTTTTTGACTGTGGCTTGTTGGTTGAGATAATGACTAAATTGGAGTATTTATTAATTTTTTTTAATAAATAATAACTAATTCAATTACGAGTACATGCTCAAAAACCAAGGGGGGAAATGGCTAATTGAGCACAATGACATTCTGTCTCACAGACAACGTAATAAGCAGTGGAGCAAATCAATAAAATGAAGCGAAAGAAAATTTCAGATAATATAAAAATAGTTTAAAATCATTTTTAAGGATCTGGATAAGGAGTGGACAGGAGTGATTTGGTATGCGAGGGTATCTGAGCAGAGTTATGGATGAGGATGGACAGGATTAGAATGGGGTTGGGGTTTTTTTTGACAGGGACTGTGCAGGAAGAGCGGTTTAGAGACGAGGTGCGAGACGTGTTTGAGATGGTTTGGTCGTGTGCAGGAACATGGGGTATAAGAAGAATAAGGTAGGAGAATGCTGAGGAAGGCCAAGCAGGAGGTTTATGGCTGTGGTGAGGGAAGACATGCAGGTGGTTGGTTTGAAAGAGGCAGATGTAGAGGACGGTGATGTGGAGACGGATGATTCGCTCTGGACAAAACGATTAATATAAAAATGAATTTAAATATGAATAACATTATGTTAATTGCACTGCTTTTTTTTTTAGGCTGAATTTGAAGAATAATAAAAATCCAAATTATTTTGGTTTACACAAGATTTGTGAAATTACGTCATATTTCCGCTGACTCAACCTCTAGATATTTCCTGTAACTGCCCTTTAAATGATTCACTATAAAAGCAACACACACATCGAATAATTATGCTCTGTAAAAAAATGTACGGAATGTGTTCGAGGTTTTCCCCGAGTCACTGTGTTATTGTGTTGGAATCGTTACCCTGTTGCGATGGCGCTGCCTTGTGGGTGGAAGGCGCAGCACAGTCCGCTGGCTCGGTTAAGATCAGACTCTAAAACCAGTCTGTCCTGTTCCATGTCCCAAATCTGTAACGCCCTGTCAAACAATGGCAGGAAGTCTTTCGTTAAAAAGGAGAACGTGACCATGTCTGATAAATGTGCTCATGTCACACTGAAGGCATGTCTGAGCGTGCCAGGCCGCATTTTAACACCGCGTACTAGCGAAGATCGGATCGTTTTAGCGACTTGGTTCTGTGAATCTCGTTCATCAAATTGGAGTCATTTATTTAATTCCGTTCCTTTGATCAGAAATAATATAAAAATGTTACATTTTCAATCTGCAGATCCCCAACACATCTACGTTCCAATAGTGAAAATTAGACGGGGAGATGATAACGCACCTTCTGATTCAGACCAAAAAAAACAGATCTATTGTGTTCATGTGATGGAAGAACGAACGATGGACGAGAGAACTACTCAATAGCGTATATGGGAGTCACGTGATTGACGAACGAACAACTCGGACTAGAAGAGTCAAGAGATAAACTACTTGATTCCGTTTCCTGTACGTAACCTACAGAGATTTCGCGATGCTTTGCTCGTGCACGTCCGATACAAAAGTCACATTAAAGAACACTAAATGGGTTCAGGATAACACTTTAGGAAAGAAAAGTTCTGCAGGAAAATGGGCAAGTCATTAAATATTAGGTTTTTGGTTGAACACTCGTTTAGACGGGTTATACAGTATATGGACAAAAACTATAGGCTGTATTTGGATGCTATAGTTTAACATTTTCCAGCATGGCAATGCCCCTGTGCACAAAATGTGCAAAAGGATGTTCAATAAGCACATCAAATCTTATAGTTGGGTGTCCACCCAAGTTAATATTGCGTAAATTAACATGTAGAGGTAATAAATCCCGTATTAATGAATCCAACTCACTTGTAGTCTTTGAAAGCCAGATGAGGAAACACAGGGGAAAACGTCAAAGCCGTCAGCAGATTGACGTTCGTGGACACGCAGAGGTCACAGTCCCTGTGGAGCAAAACGAAGCGCAATGAAGCCATCGGTCATACAATTATTTAATAGTTTAATAAAGGTGTATTTTAGGATATTAAAGTAATGACTTGAGTTTCAGAGTATCCGATCTGAACAGTACTTGAGTAATTGACTCGTATTGAACATAGGCTCAAAAGTGCACTCGTAATCAACACCAAGACACGTGTTGGTGAAACACCTTACATTTATCATGTTGCTAATTCGCCTTAATGTCGAAAAGTGTCTTCATTTGGCGCAAATTGTATCCAGTACCTTCAGTACCCTGTCAATGGCGATATCTGTGATTGGTGGCGGTCATTGTCAATTAAAATATGGTGGAGTGTAAAAAGTACATGTACTGAATCATAAATGTAGTAATGGAGTAGAGTGGAAAAATTATATGAGGTGGTATCAAAAAGCTGAGACTAAATGACGCTGACCGGTGCTGTTCTGACCACGTGGGTTACCACCTCTACGAGTTTCATAATGGACAGCAAGTTAGAACAAAGAGCAAACGTGAAATTCTAAACTGGGCCGGTTGACATACGGCGATGTTGCGACGAGTTGTTCGAGGCGTTCCGATTGGCATGCGTGCTTTAAGAGTGGAAGAAAACCACTGGAAGATCAGAAAGACCGGAAATGTCAAAACCATTCGAGAACTCGTGCAGGATGATCGTCGGTGAGCGATCCACATTATCTCACTTTCGCACAGCAGCAGTGTGAATCATAATTTCATTATTTTAAAGTCATCTCGTCCGATTTGCAATATTTTCCTTGCAATCTCAGCTTCCAGGCTTTCGATGCCATTTTTCTGTCTGTGAAATAAGCTCCACCCCCCAGCTCACGGCTACGCTTTCTTTTGTTAAAAGGCAACTCGTCATATACACAGTTTAAACTAATAGAGAAGCACATTGGCTTCGAATGTGATTAAAAGCAACGGCGAAATTTGTTGTAGGTTTTAATGCGATTCACCTCGAAGGCCCTAAAAAAACGACAAACCGCTCATTTAACAACGGTCTCACTCACGTCACTTTGGTCAGGTGATCTGCGGTGTAGGGATCCCACAGGTCCAGCCACCATCCTGTCGCAGCGTGATAAGAGCCGACGGCAAGCAGAGCTCCGTCGGAGGAGAAATCGCAGGACACCATGGAGCGCTCGCAATCGTATTTCAGGTTCCTGACGAAAGTGAAGGATCGAAGACTCCAAAGATAGACTTTCTGTTTTGGAAGAAGGACATCGTCCAGTCATAAGCGTCTGCCTTTTCTTTTTTTTTTTATTTAGCTTTGTTTGGAAATGTGAACCAGTGAACTGTAGCTTGACTCTTGACATTTATAAAATGTTATAATTTGACTCATTTTAATAAAATAAAGTAATAAAAAGTATATTTGCATGTGCGTGTCCATTTCTACTGCAATTCACACACATAACATACACTTTATGGACAATAGTATTGGGACACCTGACTTTTTCAACCATATGTGGCTCTTTGGAGGCAGTAGTTGCAGGCACACATGTATGTGATGTCTTTTGATGTGCTAGCATGAAATTTTCCATTCACTTGAACTAGGAGACTCAAACCATCATGACGATGCCCCTGTGCACAAAGCCATCTCCATGAAGATATGAAAGATCTCCTGCTATAGACCTCCAAACCCTATTGAACTCCTTTATGATGAACTGGAAACGCTAACTGCACCCCAGACCTCCTCACCTCACCAACATCAGTACTTGACTTTGCCAACACCCTTGTGTCTGAATGAGCACAAATCTTTACAAACACACTCCAAAATCTAGGGGAACATCTTCCCAGAAGAGTAAAGGTTATCATAAATGTAAATTGGGACTAAACGTGGAATGCGATGCTCAAAAACCACATACTGTACCATGTTTTTGGCCAGGTGTCCGCATACTTTTGGCAATAACGTGTATGTTGATTCCTAGCTCTCTATGTGGAAAATGTTCTCGTACCACTTTATGGAATTTTTTCCCCACATAATGTTAAATAAGTACAAAAACCCCACCACACACACACACACACACACACACACACACACACACGTCTGTCCATGTTCTTTAACGGAAAGTTCAAAGTTTAGGCACACCAAGTCTAAATCTGCACTTCGTTCTTCCTCTTAAGACTTGTAGCACTTGATCTAGCACAGCTGTACTTTAGTCAAACGTATTAAACACGATCAATAAAGCTACTCACACTGTCGAGGTTACAGACCGAAGCGATCAGACTGCTATCGGGAGAAACGGCGCATTTGTACACCCAGTATTCTGGACCCGTGAGCACTCGGGATGGTGGACCTGGACATAAACAAACAAAACCGTATAAGCGATGCAGAGATTAGATAATGAAACGAGCAAAAAATAACGAGTCACGAGGGTCACTGACATGTCTGAACGTGTCATTAACGAGAAATAAAGGAAAAACTGGTGCATTATTACACTCAAATACTGGTCAAATGAATGATGCTAGCATGCTGTGTAGCAATATCAACATATATACGTATATAATGTTTATTCAGCCAACAAAACACTGTAAATGCTAGTTAGCTGCTGTTTTTAATGCACAAATTGTCTCTCGGAAATAACCTGAAAGAGGAAAAGTGTTTGCTAAACTAGCTATAATTTAGCTTTAATTTGGCTGTCAGTAGATTATTTTTGCTAACAATAAAATAGCTAAAGCGAGCTATTATTCAGATATTAACCGAGCTCGCTACTGTTACAATGAGCGGCTGTCATCAGATGTTGTTAGCTAACCATAAACTTGCTAGCTTGCTAGTTGCATTAGAAAGCTTGCTAGCTGGCTGGTTTTAGGACTAGTGTTTGGCTTTGCAACAGGAAAACAAATATATAAATGTTTTTTTTTTTTTTTTAGAAATCCAATCGGTGTTTGACTTATTAATATCATTCTATTAATAGATTGTTGTGCTAAGAGTGACAGAGCCTTTTCACACAAGTTGATAGGAACATTATAGCTATAATAAATCAGTAGTTTGGATACTTAAGTACATTTGAAGGCAAACACTTTTTGTAGTTTTACTCAAGGGAGTAATATTTTACACAGTGTAGCTCTACTTCAACTCAACTACATGGTGTAATTCGTCCACCACTGAGAAGCTCAGCACATCTATCGTCCACAGCATTCAGGCATTCATGGTTTGCTTTATTAGATGAAGTTACCTTTCTTTGACAAGTCCCAAACTCTCAAAGTTTTGTCTCTGGATGCTGACACTAGTGTGAGACTCCCATTTGGAGTGAAGACCAAATCTCTCACAACCGACTGATGGCCGGTCAGATTGAACAGTAACTTTCCTAAAAGCGAAAACAGTATTAGAAGAAGAAGTGGACTGCTAACCGTGTTCAGCATGTGAATACAGTACGTGTTTTAACAGGGCAATCAAGACTGGCATGTAAAATGGGATTGAGTCCAAGGTTCTTTCACACCAAGTCAGGACAAACCTTGTTCCTGCAGTTCAAATCGAACACACCTGATAAACATACAGGGCTGATTGCAGGTTGTGTTTTTAGATGTTCTAATAAAAAAATAAAAAAAACAACTCACCACTGGAGACGACCCACACCTTGATCGTCTTGTTAGTGAGGCCAGTTGCTAGCAGCAGATCTTGGCCTTTTCGATTTTTTGAGACATTTGGGCACTGTTTTGAGACATTTGGGCCGAATGCCATTCCCCATACAGTGTCTAAGCAATCCAGAACTTTCTCTGCAGTCCCAGAATCTGTAGCATGACTGCAAAATAAATAAATAAATAACCCAAATTAAAAAGGTTCCTCAGAGGTTCTTCACCTCCAACCTGGAATATTTTCTAGGGTTTGGGTTATACAAAATAATTTAAGTCCACAAAGAGATAAATGATCAAATGTTCAAGGTGCTAGATGGAGCTTTAGGTCAACAGATTGGAGATTTCTGGCTCTAAGCCTATATATTAGTGTTTATCTGGATTAAGTCAAGTCAAGTTTATTTCTATAGCGCTTTTCACAACAGACATTGTCTCAAAGAAGCTTTACAGAAATCAACAGTCAAGGTGAATGGTGTGTATTTATCCCTGATGAGCAGCCGTGGCGACTGTGACAAGGAAAAACTCCCTTAGATGTTATGAGGAAGAAACCTTGAGAGGAACCAGACTCAAAAGGGGAACCCATCCTCATTTGGGTGACATCAAGAGTTTGATCATAAATCTTTCAACAATACAGAACACTGGAGAGTGAGAACTAATGTTTGGTGACATACACTATCTTGCCAAAAGTCTGTGGACACCTGGTCATAAGTATGGTATGCGGTTTTGAGCAGCGCATTCCACATTTAGTCCCAATTTGCTCTTATAGTTAACTCCACTCTTCTGGGAAGATGTTCCTCTAGGTTTTCGTGTGTGCCTGTGGAGATTTGTGCTCATTTAGACACAAGAGTGTTAGTAAAGTCAGGTCCTGATGTAGGTGAGAAGGTGAGGAGGTTCTCCTGGGGTGCAGTCAGCGTTCACATTCATCCCAAAGGTGTTCAAGAGGGTTGAGGTCAGAGCTCTATAGTAGGAGATCTTCCACTCCAACCCATGCAAAACACATCTTTGTGGAGTTTGTGCACAGGGGTAGTGTCATGCTGGAACAGGTTTGGGTCTCCTAGTTCAAGTGGAGGGAAAGTTTCATGCTACTGTATCCAAAGACGTAGTCTATAATGCACTCTGGCACATCTCATACATATCTGATCCAGAATCGGATCCCGAGTCTGACATCAAACATCAAGAAACAACAGCAGGACTAGTTGGTAAGTGCTGAGGTTCGCTTTCCCTCACATTCAATAACACACTCCTTCGGAGACATTCTTCTCGAACAGGTTCTTGCGCAGGGCTACAAATGAAGCATGGTGGTGGGTGTGCTCTCTTCCAGGGGAGGTGACGATACGAGGAATTCAGCCCTTCATGGCGGTCATACTCGGCAAAAATAACTTTCAGAAACGTATACGCACCCGGAAGAAGTGTATTTGTCATACATCCGAATCGTTTTTTGAAACTTGGGCCATGTTTAAAATGACAATCCAACTCTTTAGCAGTGTAAAGAATGCATGAAACAGCCCCCCTCCCCCCCTTTAAAGAGTAATCACCCACAGAACCCAAGCACAAGCTCATGACCAGAATCTGAACTTGGCACATAATTACAATGAAACTTTTCTGGATTGGCAGAAAATGGCAATAAATCCAAACTGCAAAGTCATAGATCATCTCTTGACTCAGCACTCGTTTAAAATCTTAAGATCACCTACAGGTTGGAAGGCAGAGGCCATGGCAGCACCCTCACTATCCCGTAACCCGCAGACCAGGCAAAGCTTGTACCATCCGGAGAGAAACACACACTCCATGTCTCGCAGCCAGGCGACCCGTACAGCTGGGGTTGGAAAACAGGCTTCAGCTCAGAGATTAGTTCATCTCCGTCTGGAAGGGAGAAGGAAATTGTTTTATTGGTAACGAAAACCTGTTGATGAAACCGAGGCAGAATTTTAATTTCGGGAAACCTCTACATTATCGATATACTTTTTTTTTTTTTTTTTTTTTTTTTTTTACACATGCCGTTCCTCACCAATTTGAAGTGAATACATGAACAGGGTTAAATGAGAAGCTGTGAGGGCACCAATGCAACCTTACAGATCTGCTGAGGGTGTGTGTGGAGTGAGGAGCCTCTCACCATCTGTCTGTTTCTATATAAGTCTCTCTCTTTATAGATGCTCTGATGTGCAGGAGAATGGAGCTCCGAACTGCATCCATTATTCACGCAGAGTTCTTATAGATCGGTACTTTTACTTGTGATACTTGATACGTTCCAAAAAAAAAAATGATGTGATTTTGTGTATGTGATTTTTGAGCATCCCATTTCACATTTAGTCCCAATTCACTCTTATAATTCCCTCCACTCTACTGGGACGATGTTCCACTAGATTTTGGAGCGTTCACATTCATCCCAAAGGTGTTCAGTATGGGATGAAATCAGAGCTCTAAAGCAGGACACTCAAGATCTTCCTCTCCAAAGCATGTAAACCAGATCTTCAAGGAGCGCACTTGGTGCTCAGGTTTTGGGTTTTCAAGTTCAAATGAATGCAAAATTTTATTACAGCGTTTCTAAAGACGTCCTGTACAATTGAGTGCCGCCAGTTTTGTGGTAACAGTTTGGAAAAGAACCCCATAGAGCCGGAAAGATCAGGTGACCCGATACTTTTGGAAATATAGTGTATGAGAAAGCAGGTGTTCTCCATTTTCACAAGCATTTTAATAAACATCTTCGACACCGGCTTGTGAGAAGGTACCGAAAACAACACTCATTAAACAGCTTCAATCTCAAGAGCAAACATGAGAATAGGATTATTATAAGCAAATGATGTTTCAAGAGGTATGGCCAATAGGTTTACTCCTAATGAGCGAGCCAGTTGTGAAATTGGCAAAGGAAAAACATCCTGAGATGGTTATAAGGAAGAAACCCTGAGAGGAACCAGATTTAGAAAGGAACCAGTCCTCATCTGGGTGCCACCGAATATCCATTCATTACAATTTTATCACTGTTAAGGGGTGTAGAATGAAATGCAAAAAAAAAAATGTACATGCAGATTGCAGCCATTGTAGCAGACTGTATTAATTACAATCCAAATCCATCCTCATCATTCTTGAGATGTTCTTCATGGGTTTTTAGGATGTTCATGTCCATAAGGATGTATAAAGATCAAGTCATAAGCATGAGTGTTGCATTTGAGTTGTGATTTGGTAGACCTGCATTTCTCTCATCTCTCTCTCACACACACACTCGAAAGGTGCCCAGGTCGCCTTGGTGCGCGCGGGCGCGTGCCCGTTTATATAATAATAATAATAATAATAATAATAATAATAATAAATTGTTACAGAGAAATAATAATGCCCTGATCACGGCCTATGAATTCAATCAGTGTCTGTGGCAATTAGTGCACATTTAAGTCCAACACAATCATTATTAAAAAGCATTTTTAAAAACAAGTTTAATTGTTTAATGACGTCACAAAGCGTAAATCCCCCAGGTAACATGGAAGACATCTTCCTGTCTCCTCCGTGATTTAACCGCGGCAGGATCTGTGGTGTTGGTTTTGGTGTTGGGGTGTGTTGGGGGGGGGGTGTTGGGGTGTGTGTGTGTGTGTGTGTGTCGAAACCTTCGGCACTTACCCCGGCGGCAGGTGTGCGTGTCGGAGAGCTCGCGAGAAAGCTGCGTGCGCGCCTCCATCTGAAGCGCATTATTATTACCGCGGCGGCTGCGCGCACGGGTTCTCCCAGCGACGCGCCACCTCCCCAGGGTTGCCAGATACCACCGAGATCCACTCTTTCAAATTCCCTTTAGTTTTTATTTTATTTTATTTTTTTTGGTTTTTGTTTTTGTGACACGATCTACCAAATTCAGTTCACCTGGACAATCAGTGATGAAAGAAAGATATTATAATATAAATTATAAATTATAAACACATATGCATTAATATAATCATTTCATACGGGTAATTCTACAGGTTGAAAGCGAAAAACAACTGGATAAACAGATATTTGACCTTTCTCTTTTCCTTTTTTTTTTTTTTTTTTTTTTTTTTTTTTAAAGAACATCATTGAAACAGTTCCAGCTTTTGTCAAATGTCGTTGAGGATTAGCAATTAGTTCCCCATCAATAAAATACATTTATATAAATTATCTATGAGAAAAGAAACATCAAGTTTACAGTAATTAATTTCTTTCCATCCATATTTAATACTACAATACGTTTTAGTGAAATCTAGTACAAATCAGTAGAATCTATAATACATTTCAGTACATCTTATTCTATTTTAGCTATATAGCACACACACACACACACACACACACACACACACACACACACACACACTCACACACACACACACACACACACACA
>JAAIIK010000015.1:8914136-8929459 GCA_014706435.1 Silurus glanis | reverse complement strand
ATCTATCTATCTATCTATCTATCTATCTATCTATCTATCTATCTATCTATCTATCAACTGTCTGTCTGTCTGTCTGCCTGTCTGTCTGTCTGCCTGTCTGTCTGTCTGTCTGTCTGTCTCTCCCTGCTATTTTCTATACACTCATTAACATATACACAATAAACATGTGAGCCGGAGAGTCACACCACTTTTATTCTAAGCAACAAGCAGAAAAACAGCTGAACAGACCCGAGCAGTTTCGATATCGATATTTTCGATATGAATCTCTTTTTTAACAGCAGGTGAGTCAAGGAAGACATTCCTTTTTCAGTTCAAGGGAAGCAGAATTGTCATCATTCCTTCGTTTGTTTTTTTTACACAAAAACCTATAAAAGTCAAGGAATATGCAAAAGCGTGACAGTTTGAATAGAGTTTGTGTGACGGGTTATTTTTTGTTTCAGGTTCTTTTTTTAATACTTAAATATATGCTTCAGCAAAGTGAAGCTTGTTAGGAAGAAGGGGTCCGAGCCGGCCATGATTGGACCTGAATAACAGAGGGCCTCCTGGTAAACACAGTTTGGTTATTAGGAATAATTACGAGAGCGATATGATGTTTGATATAAAATATTCAGAGTGAAACTTCCATGATAAAGTTCTGCTTTTCTGCCTGTTGTTTAGCACAAAGGTGTTGTGACTTTTTCGGTCACATGTCTATTGTGTGTATGTTAATGAGAGTAGGTAGAAACTAGCAGGGAGGGACATAGAGAGAGAGAGAGAGAGAGAGAGAGAGAGAAAAAGAGAGAGCCCCTGGAGCACAGAGGGTTAAGGGCCTTGCTCAAGGGCCCCAAGAATGGCAGCTTGGCAACACTCCAACTTTCTGATCAGTAACCTGGGGGGTATTCCAGAAAGCTTGGTTAACTTACCATTTGATAAATCATAACCTCTGGGTTGATTTACCCCAAACAGGCATACCATGAGTATGTCGGTTCCAAAACACCTGAGAAGAGTTAGTTTAATCAACCTCCAACTGGTTACCCAGAGGTACTGCGCGTGCACGGTGCATATATAAAGACATTCTCAATGGATCGCCGATTTCACGAGTCACCATGGAAACTCAAAGCGGAAAAAAGAGTTCACAGAGGCGGAGTTGGAGGTTTTAATGCACGCTTATGAGGAGTTTAAGCCAATAATATTAAAAAGAAGCAATACAGCTGCATCGGCTAAAGCAAGAGAGTTGGCTTGGCAAAAAATAACGGACAGAGTAAATGCGTGAGTGTATTAAATTACAAATTTGGTATTGGCTCCCGTTTTATTATAATGCAAAATAATGAAGTATGACTTATACCTCCTTTTGAATATTATATCACTATGAAAGCGTTTACTTTTCCTGCCATTTATTTCTTTAGTTTAAAATAATAATGTATATTCCTTATTTAATAAGGTGTAATCCTTCTGGAGCCTATATATATATGTGTGTGTGTGTGTGTGTGTGTGTGTGTGTGTGTGTATGTATGTATGTGTAAAGCAATATAAAAAAAAACATTTTATTGAATTTTACTTTTATTGTTTTTCAGGAAATAAAGAAATAAACTGCCTGGCAGACCAGTGCAAAAAAATTAATAAAAGTAATTTTGACAGATCCTGTCTCTCAAAAGTCTTCCGTCTCTGTTGGCCTCTAAAATCTGTAGGTGTTCCTCTGGGCCATCTTCCTCAATACAAGGAGGGTGGCTCTCTCCTCTTATAGTGGCAATATTGTGAAGCACAACACAAGCCACTATAATGTCGCATGCCCTCTCTGGACTAACCCGGAGCCCACGCAGACACTGAAACCGAGATTTGAGGATCCCTATAGTCATCTCCACCTTGGCCCGTGTTCTGCTGTGAGCCAGGTTAAACCGTGTCTGTGGTCCAGGCTCAGGTTCAGGGTAGGGTGTCATTAAATAGGGCAGACAAGGGTATCCTCTGTCCCCCAGCAAGTAACCATTGTACTGTCCTGTAATGATTGAAGTGTACAACACAAATATAGTAAAAAGGAAAAAATTGTATAAAGTAAAACATACCCTGCTGAAATGTCTGGCATAATGATGACTCGCGGAAAATTCTGGCATCATGCACAGATCCTGGCCATTTTGCCTCGACATTGGTAATGATTTGGGTTGCCTCACATATTACCTAGTTAGTGGAAAAAGTAATGACTTTAATGATTTTAAGAAGCTTTAATAGGAATGTGAGTGCCATCAATGCACCCAATTACATTTGGAAACCCTGAAACAGAAAGTTATGGAAATATGAAGTGTGTGTGCGGTGTGTGATATGCGGTTTTAAAAGACGTGTTAAATAAACTAACGAATCTTTTGAAAAACGATAACGCTCTTTTAAATATTCATTAGGGTATGCAAACACATCAATACGCGGTCTTATAACCCTCTCCCGACGAACAAAACCTCGTATCATTTGTGCTTCTACGTCCACAGGATCCTCATCAAAAGGGCACGCCGAAGTTACACTGAAACATAACCTGCTCCCGAGCAGGTTATCTTCAGAGAGTCAGTTGCTATGGTTACATACATACCCAGAAAGTTACCTCCGTTTTTGGAACCGAAACCGTTTTTGGAACCGGTTATCCACGAACTTACCCTTAAACATACCCAGGTATGTCACATAACCTGCTTTCTGGAATACCCCCCAGGAACCTTCACTGGTGGTGCATGAACCAAGACCTTCTGATGAGTAACCCAGAGCCTCTCCCACCATAAAAACAAAACTAGTCCTTACTTTTATACTTTATATTATTATTATACAGTATTTGATCTTTTTTTATATTATATATTTCTATTTTTTTTCAGTATTGGACAGTCGTAAAAACATTTTACTTCATGCCCTACTCTGTATGAATGTGTGACAAATAAAATATGATTGGATTTTCATATTATTCATTCATATTTATCATAAAGCTTTATAATAAACATCATATAGACACGTGTATCATATAATAACACACACAAAAAAAAGAATTGGGGTATCGATATCGACAAAACCGCCCGATTGCGTGTTATTGGCTTGATTTTATTGCCCAATCTTTATGTGCGTTATCTTTCGAAAAGAAAAACAAATATTAAAACGAAACTAAAACGTCGAATTTGCCCAAATGGAGGCGCTAAAACGCCGCATGGAGCCTCCAGGGGGCCCTAGTGTCACACTCTAAAGGGTCCCCCTGCACTTCTGCTCGTTATAAGGAGTTCCTAGTCGGGGGCAACATGTCGGGCAATAGAAAACCCCGCTCAGTGACCAACACTTTGGAAACAGCCATAACTACCCCGAGCGAGAGAATTCTCCAAGAATGTCACAGTCTGTATACCGACGAGATAAACGGTAAATACACTGCAGTGTCATTTATTCCTAGGACAAGTGTAGGGTCAGTGAACGCTGCATGGAGCTCTTACTGAAACCTGATACTCAGAAATAAACTTCTTTCAAGGATAAAGAATTGTGCATTTATATTTATTATTTATAAATGGCTTAATTTTATGTTGAACAAGTCAGGCAGGAGGTGTTTTGAAAGTGAAAATGTTGCAATGCGGATTATTGTCTCTGAATTGTTATTATTATTGTTGTTATTATTGTTATTATTATTATTATTATCATCATCCTCATCATATTGTTTAAATCCAAATTTCTGTTTTAGGTATTGTATATTTTGTCTTTACCTACATTTGCTGTCATGTAGGCATTTTGTTACTCTATAATTAAAGGATAAACTAGAGCCTGAAATCTAATCCTACTATATACCAGTGCTCTCTTATTCTAATCCTCAGTGTATCTGCAGATGTAATATATATGAGGCTATAAGATATTGTGGTACTAGAAAGATTAGAAAAACAACAAAATGATCTTCTTTATCTTCTTTTACGGTTACTCGAAATATAAGATAGGTAAGTTTTCAGTGTACGTTTATGTGAAGGAACTGTTACCTGAGTTTCTTTAATAGTGAATGCGAAAGTTTTCTTTCACAGAAAAGTGATAATAATAAATAGAACTGGATGACTTGAATTTTACATGTAGTTTGTAGGTGTATTTGTATTGCAGTTAACACTGATCAGGCATAATATTGTGTCAGTTCCCCTTTTGCTGCTAAAACAGCTGTAACCCGTCGATCATTAACAGCATGAACTTCTTCAGCAGTTTGAGCTACAGGAGCTCGTCTGTTGGATCAGACCACACGGGCCAACATTCTTTCCCCACATGCATCAATGAGCCTCGGCCGCCCGTGACCCTGTCGCCGGTTCACCACTGTTCCTTCCTTGGACCACTGCAGACCAGGAACAGTCCACAGGAGCTGCAGTTTTTGGAGATGTTCTCACCCAGACGTCTAGACGTCACAATTTTTCAAACTCACCCATTTTTCCTGCACCTAACATTAACTTTGAGGACAAAATGTTCTCTTGCTGCTTAATAAATACCACCCACTAACAGGTGCCATGATGAAGAGATAATCAGTGAAAGAAAGAAAGAAAGAAAGAAAGAAAAAGGGAGAGAGAAAAAGAAGGAAAGAAAGTAAGAAAATGAATGAGCAGGAAAGAACGAGCAACGGAAGAAAGGGAAGATGGAAATAAGGGAAGAAAGAACGAAAGAAGGAAAGAAAGAAGGAAGGGAGGGAAAGAAGGAAAGGAAATAAGGTAAGAAGGAAGGGAGGAAAGAAAGAAGGAAAATAGGAAGGAAAGGGAAGAGAAGGAAAGAAGGAAGGACAGGAGAGAAGGAAAGAAAGAACGGAAGCAGGAAAGAAAGAAGGAAGGAAGGGAACTTTGAGGACAAAATGTTCTCTTGCTGCTTAATAAATACCACCCGCTAACAGGTGCCATGATGAAGAGATAATCAGTGTTATTCACTGCACCGCTCATAATGTTATAATGTCATAATATTATAATGTCATAATGTTATAATGTCATAATGTTATAATGTCATAATGTTATGCCTGATCAGTGTATATTAATAGAATTGTCAATAAAATCTAAAGAGACTAATAAAGTTAGAAATCAGGGAAATGATTCTTGAGCACTTTTTCTTTGGATTAATACTCAACATATTTGGCCAAAAAAGTGAATAATGATGATGATGATGATGATTAGTAGTAATAGTAGTGAGCTATAAGCCGTTGGGGTCTTGAGCGAGGGCATGGTATCATCATTAACCTTGTGTTCTGACCGCAGCTTCCTAACAAACTGGGATATGCAAAGAAAAAAGTAACTCTGCTACAGTATATATGTATATGTGCCAAAGTAAAGGCTATGAAGGTAGTAATAATAAATACTAATGAGAGTAATATCACTACAGTTATATAGCAAAACGAACATTTATAAGCTTACATAAACCTCAAACTTCTATTCAATTTTCATCGATTTTTATTAGTATAGCGCTTCTAACAGTGTTCATTGTCTCAAAGCAGCTTTACAGGGATGAAGTGGTAATAAAAGAATGTGTAAGATTGTTTCTTATAATGAAAAATGGAAACGGAAAAATTTCTTGTGATGGCATTGAAATTCAACCCTCACTCGTATCTGGGACTAATGGACAAACGAAAACCAAAAACGTACGTTTTAACGAAGCACAAGTTGTGAAACATCAGTGATCTTCAGTCTATAGTGTTTCATTAAAAATATACGATCGTGACGACATTCTGTATACAACACCTCAACAACAATAATGAATGGACATTCGGTGCCACCCAAATGAGGACGGGTTCCCTTTAGAGTCTGGTTCCTCTTAAAGTTTCTTCTTCATAACGTCTCTGCAAGTTCTTCCTTGTCACAGTCACCACTGACTCACTCATGCATATTCTATAACCTCTTTATTTCTGTAAAGCTGCTTTGGGACAAGGTCCATTGTTGAAAACGCTATACAAATAAACCTTCATTGAACTGAACTAAACTAAACTAAACTAAACTGAACTGAACTGAACTGAATTGAACTGAACTGAATTAAATTTAAGTGAACTAAATTTGAATTGAACTGAACTAAACTAGACTAAAGTGAATTGAACCGAATTGAATTCAAGTAAAAATGAATTAAACTGAATTGAATTGAACTGGACTGAACTAAATTGAATTGAACTGAACTGAAATAGACTAAGCTAGACTGAACTAAATTGAATTTAATTAAATTGAATTGAACTGAACTAGAATAAACTAAACTGAACTGAACTGAATTAAATTGAACTGAATTGAACTGAACTGAATGGAACTAAATTAAACTGAATTGAATTGAACTGAACTGAACTATACTAGACTAAAGTGAACTGAATTAAATTAAACTGAACTGAATTGAACTACATTAAACTGAATTGAATTGAACTGAATTGAATTGAAATGTAACTTGCTTAAACTAAATTAAACTGAATTGAGTTGAACTGAACTAAAATAGACTAAACAGGATGGAGGATGTAATTAAATTGAATTGAATTGAACTGAACTGAACTAGACTAAACTAAACTAATTTAAACTGAACTGAATTGAATTGAACTGAACTGAACTGATCTGAATTGTGCCACATGGTGGGTTTGTACCCCTTCACCTTGGGGTCCTTCACCTTGAGTTCCCTGGAATATATTCCAGTCTTCTGTATGACCCTGTGTAATATGTTGGGGGTATTAAAAATTGATAGATGGATTGATGCGAATTGTGTTTAATTACAGTTCTTTCTGTGAAATGCTAATGTTTATAATGCATTTTGATTAACAATTCGCCAGAAAAAGCACTTTTCAGCACTTCAGCACATCTGTCAGTTCTGAATTGCTGACTGACTGTAAAGATGCATTATGAAGCACACGGACAAAATGGATTTCATTTTTTTATCATATTTTTTAAGATTTTTAATAGAAAATCTGATCTGCCTGACAGCCTTATATTTATTGCGTGTGTGTATATGTATGTACACGTTCCTTAGGTCTTGTGAAAATGGCCTCCAGGCTGGGCCTGAGATTGCTGTCCCCTCGAAAGAAGATCATAGTGATGATTATGGGTAATCACTCTGCTGGGAAAAGCTCCTTTATAAACTGGTAAATCTTTTCTACATCAGTCTCTTTTTGGGCCTTGTAGTTTCGAATAAGGGGGAAAATTTCATGCTACAAAATTCCAAAGTCATCCTGTACAATTATGTGCCTCCAACTTTGTGGTAACATTTTGGTGAAATATTACATACGGCTGGAAAATGTATGTGTCCTAATACTTTTGCATAAATAGCGTATCCACAGGCACAGATTTGTTCTGAATTTAATCTATTTTCGTAATTATCTCAGGTATGTCGAGGAGCACATCCAGAAAACAGGCGTCGCCATAGAAACGCAGGGTTTCACGTTCGTAACCAGTGGAAGGAAACGAGAATCGTTGACCGTAAGTTCTATTTCCGTACTCATGTTTTTAATAATTGTGGTTATTTGCCAGACATCTCATGCTGTGATTTTGACATTTATCTCTGGTGGGGGTTTTTTGTTGTTGTTTTTTTTTTTATTAAATAAACGCAGAAGTAGTTCTCGAATTGCCATAAAGACGGAAATGTACTACCGAAAAAAGATCGATCCGTTACGGCGAGTTTTTTCTTTTGTCCTCCATTTTTTCTAGTTCAGTTGAATTCGGTTCTATTTATCCCAAATCGGGTCTATCGGCTACGCTTTCTTGGGTGGCGCTTTTTGGGTTTTGCACTAAAATCGATACAATAGGTGAAGCCTCTTTTTCATATTCATTGGGAGATTTGGGACAAAATCAGGAACTTGAGAAAGCTAAGGGGACGAAACTGGGCATTCGAGATAGAACTGTGAATAAAATGGAGAAATCCAGAAAACACTGTAGATTAAATTTGGCAAAAATCGAGCATCCGAGAGCCGGAAATGGAAATTGAAATAATCGCTGCAGATGAAAGTCAAAGTGAAATCGTGTGTGTTTGAGGAAAAAAAACGCTGCCGACAAAAATACGAAAGGGATTTAAAAAAAAAAAACGCATGTCACATTTCTACGCAACAGAAATAAGCGTTCGAGAGAAATAATGCCGAATCCTGTTGTAGAATTTTCTGGAAATGAAATCTGCGTACGAGTTGAGCGCATTGTTGCTCTGTTCTGGGATGTCGCTCGGGGGTTTGTCTAAAAGTGTCATTTTACAGCATACATGTCTCTTTCTCCTTCTTTCTCACACTCTCTATCTCTCGCTCTCTCTGTCATTCACACTGAATGGGAGATGAATAATAGAGTTATACCAGAGGGAGGGCTGTAAAGCGAGATCATCAGCGAAATGCAGAAAGAGGGTGAACTGAGAGAGCTGGAGGAAGAGATAGGAGCTGCAGCTGACTGTGACGTTGACGGAGAGAGAGAGAGAGAGAGAGAGAGAAGAGAGAGAGAGAGAGAGAGAGAGAGAGAGAGAAGGGAGGCTCCCTCTAGCTGGACCTGGCTCGTTTCTCCACGCAGTCAGCGCTCTGCTCTACTCATCACCACTTTCCCTCCTCCGTATCGCCGGCCTGTTTCCTCACCCTGTCTCATTTTTCTTTTTTCTCGCTCTTTTGCTCACAGGGCAATGCCACACTGCATCTTTACCCACATTTCCGCCCACTCCTGGAGTTCAAAGGTAGGAATTAGACCCTTATTTAAATGGCTTAGGTACAATTTTTGGCAAGTTTGATCAGCATTCTGAGCCTCTGTGTGGGTTTTATGAAGGTAGGATTTTTTTGTTAGTTGCTCCTCACATCTAAAATTTTTGTTGTCAATGCCACGTTTCTTTCTCGTGTAAAACGCGTAGCTCGTACGCCATCGAACGCCGGAGGTGTGCGCCTATCAAAGCCATGACTAATCCCTGATCCTGACTCATTCCCTCGTTCATCTGTACTCATATTCATCAGCAATCGAGCCTTTTACAGAGATGGGAACACGATGACAGACCTGCGTCTCGCGTAACGGCTGCTTTGATTATAATTGCTAAGTAATGATTATAATTGATAAAGTTTTCTTTCCCTCTGCTCTGAATTCCTTTATTCACTTTTTGTTTCTTTTCTTGTTTGTTTGATTTTTGTTGATTACGCCCTGGCCGTTTTTTTTTTTCTATCCAAGTGCATAATAACCCCACAGTGTCCGAGTGTCATAGGCAGTAGGTTCATCAGTAGGTGCAGTTCGAGCCGGACTGAGTCACGCCGACTCGGCACAGGAGCTGAAAAAAAAAAGAGAGCGATATCTGTGATTCACTGTCATGCCATACAGTCTGTCGTTTTTACCTCTCCGTCAAACGTTCTCATTCATGACTTAAAGTAGCGGTTTGTAATATTTTTTTCCACAGCCCTCTGCTGCCTGCGAGGTGAATTGCATTTCTCCTTTCTCCTGTGACCCCAAGTACCCTCCTTTTTTTTATTCTGAATATTTCGTATGTTATTACTTTTTTTAGGGGCGTGGCTAATTTCAGGGCCGGAAATGTTTTTATAGTATTTTGAATAAACGAAACTAGCCGGAGCTTATGCATGGCGATATTGCGACACACAGGGTTGTTTCGGGGGATTTTTTAAAATGATTGCAGGTCTGGAAACACTTTTAATATCTACATTCAATGTTTTCTTGCGAGTGTGCGCCTGTAGGTGTAACGTATAGTTTTTCTGTACCGTAGCGTGTGCTTTGGGCGGGGCAGGGAACGTCGGGTTTGATTTCAGATGCGGAAACGAAAAAAATAAAGTTTAAAAGACGAATTTAGAGAATTTAGAGAAAATGAGGTATAATGATTCGATTCCTGACCTCAACACTGAACGAGGATGGAGGCTATAACAATCGATTGAAGCGACACATTTTTTTCAAGATTGGGCGTGGCCTGGTCTGTTAGCTGTTAGCTAGGTCTATAGTGTGTACATAATGCATGCCTTTCCTCTGGCTTTAGCGCACTGCCGCGCTAGGATGACGCAGCTTTTTTATGACCTTTGACCTCTCCCAAGGCACATTAAATCCCTTGCAGTTCTACTAATACAATACAACCACCTCATCCACCACCACCACCTCGTTCGCCAAGATGCCAGTGATTTGCCTTTCTTCTTTTCAGTGAGTTTAAAGAGCAGAGTTTAGGGAATGCCACGTGTAGCCGAGCGCCTCTTGATGCTAAATCAATTTTCCTGTGGGCTATTTAAAGTCCTGCTTGCTCAGGGAGTTCGGCGTGCCATTTACGTCCTGCCCCGGGGAAATGCGAGTGGACTGCCGGCCTTAATGCTGAGGAAATATAGATGGTGTTCGACATATGCAGTTCCTGTTGATTTGTGGAAGCCTTGTGTATGTCAACTTGTATGTCGTGTTTAAGGAATTGAAGGAGAGCAGCAACCTCGGAGAATGTTGATTAGAGCAGGAACAGGACTGTGATTTGTAGGGGCGCATGACCACCTGCTCCTGCTGTACTGAAAGAACCTCAGTGTTCCTATTAAACTCACAGAGGGATTCTTAAAGCGGCAGTTTGTCATTTTGCCATTTACACCCTAGGATATGAGTAATAGAACATTACAAGGGTTTTCCTATTTATCTAAATTACCAAATATAATGTAACGAAACTGAAATATATTTTAGGGCGGGGCTTTTTTCCGGGGCACAGAAACAAATATTATTAAAAGCCTGAAATGAAGATATTGCCAAATATATATTTGAAGTCAGTGTTGTGATCACAGTTTTTATAAAGTTTACTTAGAATTATGGCTGGGCGATTTTTTTTTGTCCCCCCGATTTTTTTCAATTACGCAAATTTACGTTTTAAAACTATTTTATTTTTTCTTGAATCGAGCGATCACGATTTTTAATTAAATGTTGACACCAATCAGATACATTGTCATTACAATACAATATACAATATCGTCCGACCGTATGATGCCACATCTGATTATCCGATTATGTATGAGAGCAAATCTTATTGTATAATGTCGAATAATGTATTGTAGAAATAGCATCTAACATCATGGAGGCGGACGGCTCTTCACGTCAGGATGACCTCGTGCCAAAGAGAGGTAGTAACGTTTCCTCTGTGGTTTGAAAATGGTTCGGATTGGAGAGGTCAGACGTCGAACAAACTTCTGTCAAATGAAAAAATACGCCACAAGTCCATCGGTAGCGGCCGCACCGCTAATTTATTCCAGCATTAGCGACAAAGACGCCAATCTGAGATAATGTTTATGTTGGTTAAAATGGTTATATTTTTTGCTCTGTGTTCAGAAATGTTTAATGTTTAATTCAAATGGCACAATATTCATTCAAATCTTCTGCAAAGATGTTTAACTTGAGAATTTGTTTTACATTTATTTACGCCATGTTTACCACTTTATTTATGGCATACCCACTAAAAATACTTGGTTTCTTAACCAGATTTTTCTAATTAATAATAAAGAGAATGTTACTTCATGTTGTTTATTATTTATTTAATTATTTTTTTTAATCGAAATCGAAATTGTGAATCGATCAAACATTCTGAAAAAAACAAGATTAAAATTTTTTGCCATATCGCCCAGCCCTACTAGAATTATAATTTTTACAGGTCTAGGAGCGTATCAAAAAGTCACAAACTGCAAAAGATTCCTTGCATTTTTATGTGGTCTAATATTAGTAGATATGATATTTAAATCATATACAAAGAAGGAATAAATGAGAAGAAAGAGTTGCTCATGGGTTCGAGTGACAGGCGCTAGCTGGTCCGGCGTTGCTTCACAGTCGTTCTTCACTGGCTAGCTTTATGTGGCTCGGCACTAAAGCTGCCAGTTGAAGAGCTGTTGTGGGCAACCATGACAACAGACCTCCTGCTGTAACACAGAAAGTGTGGCTACATCCTGACCAGACGTATCACTTAGGGAACATAGCGATGTAATGATGGTGTTTGATATGATAAGATACAATAATTATTTTATACATATTTTTTTTTCGCAATATTCTTCATTCAACTAATTAAACATCCACTACAATGTTAATGAGCTAAGAAGAATTCTTAGCTTCATTGTAGTAGCTTTTCAGTATAGTCCAGTTTGGTTTATACGTACCCTCTAACAGATATTTCGATATATGATACACTCCGATGGGCCACTTTATTAGGAACACCTCCATATTCAAGGGGATCCAATCCGCAAATCAAGTGGTACCAATGCAGCAATGAATAAAGCCTACAGCAGGCAACAGGCAAACATTTGTTCTTGGCTGATAGGAGTAAAACCACATGTGGTCACCTATAGCCCCAATTCCAAAAAAGTTGGGACACTGGGTAAAATGTAAATAAAAACAGTATGCAATGATTTGCAAATCTCATAAATCCATATTTTATTTACAATAGAACATAGAAAACATATGGAATGTTAACACAGAGGAAATGTACTGTTTTTAGGAAAAAAATAAGGTAATAAGTGTTATTAAAATTAAACACTATGAGAAACGGGTGATGAACTGGAATTCACTAATTGAAAACAATTGGTACATCATGAGACAAAAAACACAACAAAGGACACCCAGAACTGTTGCGAAGCTAGAATTCTGTATGACATACAGTATGAAACATTTCTCTCCCAAAAACTTCAGCATCTGATCTCCTCAGTTCCCAGATGTATACAGACAGAAGACGTGATTCTACACAGTGGAAAACATGGACCTGCCCCAACTTTTTTGAGGCGTGTTGCAGCCATTGAATTTAAAATGACCTTAATTTTTCCGTAAAATGGTACATATTATAAAATGGTTTAAACATTTTATACATTTTCTATGTTCTATCGTGAATAAAATATGGGTTTTGAGATTTGCAGATCATTGCATTCTGGTTTTTTTTCCATTTAAAATTTTTGGTTATGCTATTGCAGCCCACCCGCCTTTAAGTCAAACATGCTATGCATTCTGAGATGCTTTTCAGCTCAACACAGTTGTAAAGAGTACCTATTTCAGATACCATAGCCTTCCTGTCAGCTTGATCTGAGCATTCTGGTCTGAGCTCTACCTTCAGAGAAGTGTTTCTGACAATAGAACTGTCTCTCATCGAATGTTTTTTGTTTTTCACACCATTCTATCACGAGACTCTCGCGTGTGAACGCTTCTGAAATGCTCAGACCAGCCTTCCCGCTGCCAAACCTCATGCCATGTCATTGAATAAGTACCTAATGACCTGTATTTGCATAATTTCTTTTGCTAGCACATGATTGGATCATTGCACATGAATTCCACCATTACTGTTGAAGTGATTATGTATTATAAGTACATCTACTTATTGTGTAAGTCTGTAAGTGCATATTTTGGTAAGCTGTTTCTGTGTTCTAGGACTCATGGACTACCTGTCTGCAGAAATCTCCACCTCAAAGCAGAAGAAGTTCAGCTTGGTCACGTTCGTCGACACCCCCGGGCTGGTGGACGGAGACATGGTGTATCCGTTCGACGTCAACGGCGCCATTACGTCTTTTGGTGAGGACTTTTACCATAAATAATTAATTCAGTTAAAATCAGTGTTTGGTAGAAACTTGTATAACAGGTAAAGGAATAAAATGCATGGAAATGGATCGAAATAACAATACAAACCGTAATTCACTGCAGTGTTTGTTTAATGTGTGTGTGTGTGTGTGTGTGTTGTTCAGGCGAGCAGGCAGATCTGATCTTCGTGTTTTTTGACCCGATGGGCCAGGCGCTGTGTAAGCGAACAATCAACATCGTGGAGAAGCTGAGTGAGAAATGCGGAGACAAATTACGCTTCTATCTCAGTAAAGCTGACGAGGCAGGACGGGAGACGGACAGACAGGTGGGCGTGGCTTCGTGTGTGGGTGTGTATGTGTGTGTGTGTTGCTGTAGGAAGTCAAGCATCAGCATTCTGTTTTTAGAGCAACTCCTTCTCAGTTGTTCTCATGCAGAACAAAATCCTAATTTGTTCTTGTATAACAACATAGTTTTTTTCATTTTTTCGCCCCGACCTGTTCACAGAGAGTGATGATGCAGATAGTTCAAGAGCTGTGCCGCAGACCGGGACTCAACAAATGCGGCTTTGAAATGCCGACCATATACATCCCCGATCCTCAAAAAGTAAGACACACACCTACACAGGAATATTAGAGGTGAAGCAGAATGAAAAACTCTGCACAATACAAAAACTGCATGATAGTAAATCTGCTTTCCAAAGAGGTACCAGTTTATAGTTGTATATAGTAGTATAGTTGTTATAAGTTATACAGTTCAAATTAGTTTTTTAACACTTTAAACAGCCGACATCACCACACAGCGGTTTTATGGAAATCTTTTGCATAGTAGAAACTTTTTTTTTCAATGAACATTTTGACAAATTAATGTTTTTATAACGAAAAAAATCTGAAGCATTCAAGTTCCTGTATCTCAACAAATCCTGGATACATGTCTTTGGCTTGTTGTTAATTCATTTGTCAGATCTACTAGTGAATCTTGGCAAACAAAGTGGGATTTTATTAAATAAAACAATGACGGATAATCATTTTTATGAGAAAAAAAACAACAAAAACTTGTTGACCTTAAACCTATAATAAAGCATTATGGAAAGAAAGAAAGAGATTTTGATCCGGGGTATTGGTTTTCTTACATACTTATACTACACACTACATGGACAAAACTATTAGGACACCTGACTTTTCCAGCCATATGTGGTTCGTCCCCACAAAGTTGGAGGCACACAAGTGAATAGGACGTGTTTTTGGTATCACAACATTTTCCCTAAAATTCAACTAGGAGAACCAAACCTAAGTAAAGTGGGCTGAAATCATCCTGATATATATATACTATAATATACAAACATTATATATATATATATATATATATATATATATATATATATATATATATATATATATATATATATATAGTATTATATTATATTGTATTTTACAATGGCTTCGAACACACAATCTCTCAAGTTTAACTTGATCAGGGTTAAATATTAATCGTTAGGAGGAACCTCACATGTGCACATGCACCCAGTGTAATATTACATTAACGGATCTTAATTAAAAGTCGAGGGGGTGCGGTGCATGTCAATTTGAGAATCTTCTTGTCTCCGAATGCTGAGAAACTGCTGCGTCAGAGCAAATAGATTAATCTCACTCTCTTTTTGCTCTGTCTTTCTCTTTGAGCTCATTCCCGCTTAGCTAAAAGCCTTTTGTTTTGAAAGCATACACACTTTTTCCTTGATTATCATCGTGCCAATATAAATATAATATCACTGTTGTTCTAGATGTTTATGGGAAGTGGTTCATAGTGCTCTCACAACTCAGTGTTTATTTGATTGATATATTTGTATGCATATATATATATATATATGCACTTTTGTATATATGCACTTTTGTTAGACACGGTGTGTGTGTGTGTGTGTGTGTGTGTGTG
>JAAIIK010000015.1:8895856-8906576 GCA_014706435.1 Silurus glanis | reverse complement strand
AATAATAATAATAATAATAATAATAATAATAATAATAATAATAATAAAATTAACAGGCCTAAAATATTTCATGTTGATGCTTGTTTCAGGTTCTAGAACTGGAAATCCCAAGTGACCAAGAGACTGAAATGATTTAGTTTTAACCCATGTTTTAGTTTTTGTGTGATTAGTCTTTAGTCTGTGATTAGTCTTAATATTTAATTAGTTTATCTGTGATTAGCCTTTACTTGCGATGTGATTAGTCGTTGTCTTCTGATTAAATCCTTGCTCTCCGCATTTTTTACACTGTGCCTTTATAACAATTCATTATTTGTAGTCTATAATAATAATAATCAATGAGCACATCTTCATACTCACATGTTAGGAATTAAACCAAAGAAAGACAGAAAACCACAGAATATTTAAAAGCAACAAATTTATTATTTCTGGGTTTCAACAGCACAAACCCCTTTCCTATGAGCCTCCTTTCCCTGAGTTAGTAACAAAAAGGAGTTTGAGGAGGTCAAACTCTACCAGTTCAGCATTCAGAATTATTGCATACTATCTAAAAATAGAATAATTTCATCAGTCAATCGTCGATCGATTCGTCAATCAATAAAAGATAAAAGAGCAAATACAAGCTTGTAGTTTTATATCACTAGCATTATTTTTTTGTGTGTATATATATATATATATATATATATATATATATTTATTTTAATTAATAGGGACGTTTTTTGAGGTATAGCTTTAAATATGTACTTATTTCTTCTTTGTGCAATTAACCAGCAAGGCAACCAAAGTTACCATTAGAGGTACAATACATTAAGCTGTTAGTCAGCATTAAGGGACTGATGACAAGGGAACATGCTTTTTTCCATTAAAAGGGCCGTTCAGGGTACTGATTTGATTTTATTCTTTTATATATATTTTTTGTATTCTGCTGGCCAGGTTTTAATCTTTTTTATTTGCATACATTAAAGGCATGTGGGATGGTGAAATGTCGACAAAAACAGCCTGAAACCTAGCCTCGGTCACACTTCTAGCAAGACGTATATGTGCTAACGATCATAATAGATTAGCCTATGTTTTTAAATATATGTGTGATTTCTCAAAGGCGATGTGATAGCAAACGTTGTACCAAAGTGGCGTTACAAATGCGAAAGCTGCACAAAGGCCATCAATGCGATCGTTAATGGAATGGCTAATCGCTAGCATTACAAACTTGCAAAGATGCAGTAGAAAGAAATCCATTACGTGGTGTTACAATGCATTTCCAGGTAAGAAGTATTTACAGTGTCGCATTTACAAAAAACTAAAAACTCGATCGTTCCCATTTTTTTTTTTACTTCCTTCTATAGAAACTATGTACAGGTAGTCGCTTCGTGCGCAAGCAGAAAAGGCCAAGCTCGGCGTCACATCTGCATCCGACCGCGCTCTCTTTACAAAGCAGCTCCCGGGTTATTTTAAGGTTAGTTTTGAGAGGAGGTGTATTCACAGCTCTGTGAGAGAGTTCTTGGTTTTTGTAGGAAACAGCTTCATGCCATATGTGAGCCCAGGTTTTGGCATTTTTCAGTAACTCATCCCGCATGCAGGGTCCCAAATCAGCAGCATTGCCATTAAACGGCTTCACAATAAAGTCTGGTGGATTCTCACTGCAAACCTTTATCTATCAGCCACGAGATATCTCCTGTCCTGCAAAATAAAAACATACAATAATCACAATCAGGGTGTGTTGGATATCGACTCGGTGAGTGTATACTATGGAAGCATACAGTAGAGGTAGCAAAACGTTCTTTTAAATGGCAATGCATTTCTGTACTTTAATTTACATATGTGCAAGTTTGGTGCAAAAGGAAATTAATAATGAATGTATATACCTACCATTTGTCATTCCGAACAGTAGTTTTAATATGTAAATTACATACACTTTATAAGTTGCAAAAAAATGAAAATGTATTACCCAAATTGATCTGATATGTGTAACATGTCCAAGCAGAAATGGTAGAAAAATGATCATTTCAATGTTATTTGTCCTGAATGCATTTAGACACACAGTTAGGGTTGCAAAATTCTTGGAATTTTAAAGACTGGAAAATTTCCATGGGAATTAACAGGAATTAATCGTAATAAACTGGGAATCGCAGGTCAGCCCACTGTATAAATGTAGTTGAAAAAAAATTTGCAGAAAAATTTTGGTTAAAACAACCGAATTTAATGCAATTTCAGCAATTATGTGCACACAGCACCCTTACTGCAGGGCTACTGAGACTACGCCCCCTACATGCACTGTGCATTACTCTATAACATCTATAACACAACATTTCTTGCACATAAAATAATGTAAAAAAAAAAAAAAAAAAAAAAAACGACATAATTACATAAAAATATTAACTAGCAAATACCAAAATGTGTTTATACAGAAGCTAACTAGAGAATCAAATATGCCAAATGTATCTAACACAATTTTATTTACAATTTATGAAGCTAGCTGGCTCAAACACTGATGCTCTTTCTTTTACCTTCTGCTAGCCAGGTTTCTGTTATCATACAAAAGTACAGTACTGGTCAAAAGTTTGGATTATTATTTTTAATTATTTTAAAAAAAAGTCTCTTATGCTTATCAAGCCTACATTTATCTGTTAAAAAAATACAGAACAAAATAGTTATATTGTAAAATATATATTGAGAAATATCTACTTACAATTAAATAAAAAAATGTAATAAAAATGCATGTCAGCTTATGACCAAACTAAATGTTTATGTTTTTGTTTGTAATGATACAGTTTATATACATTTCCCAAAATTGTTAATACATTCAACTAAATTCCTGTAAATTCTCATAAATTCCTGGTAAGTTTCCAACTTGGAATATTTCCGAAATTCCCCAGATGAAGATCCCATGAAAAGTTTCTGGAAATTTACCCGACATTTGCGGCCCCTCTGAGCAACCCTACTCACGGGTTAGAACACTTCGTATTTTCATCACAACACTGTGATTTTTGTAGCAAAATGCAGTGTGTATTTCAAAATGCATTCGGAGTCAAAGGTACAGCAAAATGGTCATTTAAATGTCTTTTTTTAATGCATTGACACTAGAAATTATGACATTTGAAAAACGTTTTCTATTCACAATACGCTGTGACGAATTTAGTTTAGTCGATGTGGTTTTGAAAATTACTTACACTACAGCAAAATTGCCCAAACAGCATATTCCAAAGTTTTTTATTCCTTTTGTACCGCATCGATTCGCCAATAATAGCAATTGCTTTATATATTAATGAACACTATGCTTTTCAGCAAATTGCTGCTACTTTATTGTTATGGAACGTCCACAAAACAGGTTTGTCCCTGATATCGCTTATGTTATAACAGCTGTAAAGCAGCTGTTCTGTCACTATCCTCTATTATGATTCAGTCCTGAAGTTAATAAGAGAATAGCCTTTATTTGTCACATACACATTACAGCGAAATTCGTTCCTCGCTTTGCTCGGAAGCTGGGGTCAGAGCGCAGGGTCGGCCATGATACGGCGCCCCTGGAGCACAGAGGGTTAAGGGCCTTGCTTGAGGACCCACGAGTGGCAGCTTGGGGCTAGCGGGGCTTGAACCCCCAACCTTCCGATCAGTGACCCAGCACCTTAACCACTGAGCTACCACTCCCCTAGGTAGGATTTTCTAGACAACTAGAAAATCATCTGAAGATTTTCCCATCATGCAAAACCTATTGACTGCTACAGAGCCCATACACTGTCTTACAATGTCACCATATTAAAATTTTTTTCCCCTCTGTAAAAATATACAATACTATAGGTTTTTAACGCGTTTATTATTAAATGAATGCATCGTTACTGCAGAAACGATATACTGGAGCGAGTACATAATAAACCTATGAGGCTGTTAGTGAACAATTTATTCGACCAATCAGAATTGAGAATTCAGTAGCGATGTAGACAGAAAACAAATTCCTATATAATCGACACAGATGTATGCGTCCGTACTTGCCGTGGGTGACCATCCTTCATTTCATGGAAGCACAACAGAAAACAGGACAAAAAAATACAGTTTAGACCTACACTTTACGAGCAAATGTTTGTGGACACCTGACCGTAAGATTCATACGTGTTTTTTAAACATCCCATTCGAAATTTTGTCTCCATTTGATGTTATATTAACCGCCACTCTTCTGCTGAGATGTTCTGCTAGATTTTGGAGTGTGCTTGTGGAAATTCATGCAGATATACAGTACATCAGAGGTAATGATGTAGGTGAAGTGAGGACAGGAACAGGTTTGGGTCTGCTGGTTCAAGTGAAGGGAAAATCTAATGCTCCCACATCCAAAAAAATCTTCTACAATTGTGTGCCTCCAATTTTGTGGTTATAGTTTGGAGAAGAACCACATAAGTAAAGTGTCCCAATACTTTTTAATCCACATTGTATAATTATAATAGGACTTGTGATGGGACTTGCGTAGTGGCAATAGTAATCTTTATACATTTTTCAGCAGAGCTCTGCTTTTAAAGATTGGCTTTTTACTGCCCAATTCTCAGAAAATGTGCTTATTTTTACTTTGTAAAAACAGCAGATGAACCTTTTGTCATATGCATCTGGAATGACTGGCAGTTGCATACTAATAACTGGACAAAAATGCTGTCTCAGTGTGGAGAAAGATGCATCTATCTGGATTCATGACTTTCTTTCTTTCTTTCGGCTTCTCCCATTAGGGGTCGCCACAGCGGATCATCCGCATGTTTGATTTGGCACATGTTTTTACGCTGGATGCCCTTCCTAACGCAACCCTCCCCATTTATCCGGGCTTGGGACCGGCACTAAGGCTTGTGCAACCCTAATGGCTGGGGTTGGTACCCTGACATTTATGACTACTGATCCTTTATTACTTTGCTGTAGGAGCCTCAGTGAACTTCACATAAATTCTCTTTAAGGTTGGCGGGTTTACGTTTAAAGATAGTATAGAAAAAAAGCCTGTATATAGAAAATGTACACATTTGATTTCCTTGATTTAAAAACAAATATTCTGGTTAATAATTTGAATATTCAGCATAATAGTTCACCTTGTAAGTATGAGATCTCACAGTGCATACATACAGTGATGTTAAATATCAAAAACGTCTCGTTCTGACAGTAAAAGATGAAAAGATGAAACCTGTTGTAGCAACGGTTGAAAAAGTTTGTTAAAGTGTATAAGGAAATATGTACTCACTCCACATCACGTTTTTTAATCGTCTTTCCAGACCCGAAGACCTCCGCGACCCGAGACACAATGGGGTCATAGTTCATACTGGCCACGGCGATCACCTCCTCACTCCTACAGAAACAGTGGAGTGAAAGAAAGCACCAGAGCTCTATACAAAACAGCAGTGTCGCTTCTGTATATACAGTATATACTGTCTATTGTATATACAATATAATGTATATTACACAAGTACAATACGACAATGGTGCTTGTGTTATATTGGGGGGTTGGGGGGGGGGGGGTTTATAGGAAATAATTAATGATCAGTATATTATTACCAATACTATAACAATGTTTATCAATGTTTTAAGCAGCTATAAATGGTTTGGATTACCAGCCTGTGATTTTAGTGTGATGAGCTGCGGCTGTATACATTTTTCTGACCAATCACTTTCAAAAATTCAGTTTTGGTATAATAGGTGTGTACACTATATTGCCAAAAGTATTGGGTCACCTGACCTTTCCTGCTCTATGTGGTTCTTTTCCAAACTGTTACCACAAATCTGAAGGCACTCAATTGTACAGTCTTTAGATGTGCTATAATACAATTATGCATTCACTTGAACTTGGAAACCCAAAACCTGTTCCAACATGGTGATTCCCTCTGTGCACAAAGTGAGCTCCTTGAAGATCTGGTTTACATGCTTTGGAGAGGAAGATCTTGCTGCTATAGAGCGCTGATCTCATCCCTACTGAACACCTTTGAGATGAATGTGAACGCTGACTGCACCCCAGGTCTCCTCACCTACATCAGTACCTGCCTTTCATAACACTCTTGTGCCTGATAAACACAAATATCCATAAGCACACTCCAAAATCTAGTGGAACATCTTCCCAGAAGAGTGGAGGGAATTATAAGAGTGAATTGGGACTAAATGTGGAATGCAACGTTTGAAGATCACATACCAGTACTTATGACCAGGTGACCCAATACTTTTGGCAGTATAGTGTACGTTTATATGTAATATATCCCACCCACTAACAGGTACCATAATGAAGAGATAATCTGTGTTATTAATTTCACAGGTCATAATGTTATAATGTCATGTTATACCTGATCAGTGTATATATATATATATATATATATATATATATATATATATATAAAAATGCTCCCTCTCAGGTAGGTGTCCTATCGAGGGGGGGACAAATTGGTACAGTTTTGCTCGATTTAAAATGAACTTACTTTGTGTAGAACGCCACAAATTTCAGCTCGTCCAAGTCTCCCTGAATGATGACATCATCGAAACCGTCCCCGTAACCTTTACCGAGAAACAATCGTGCGAGACTGGTTAAAAAAACGAGTGCCAGCATGCTGGGAATGAATACAATTTTAGTGGAAGCAGAGATACTTGAAGGATGTCAGCACATCCATTTATCTGCAAGTTACACATAGCTTTTGTCGTTCACCTGCATAGCGTATGCTTTTTCCAAACATCGCAGTCCAAAAGTAAGGCACCGTTCGAATATCTGAGACTTTTCCCATCATGCCCAGAGCAGCAACCCTTCCTGCAGAGGATAAAGTGTTGCTTTAGGATGGAATGAATTATATAGATTATTTAAAATGCACACATTTGTCAATGGAAGATGGAAGGGGAAAACAAGCACGCTGTACTGAACAATCATTGCTTATATGGTTCTTGGGGCTTACCATGGACATGAGCCATCTGCCAGTGAGGGATGTTCACCTTCTTATTGCCACGGAGAGACAAAGGGAACGTCACTACATCTCCACCAGCAAACACTCCCTCCACATTCGTCTGCATCAACTGAGAAATAAAGCGAGTTTGAGATTGTGTTTATTGTGTAATTCAGAAGTGAAGGATTATCACAGATGTAACCCACAACACGAATATGCCACTGTTTGAAAGTGTGGAATTCCTGGTCACCAGAGGTGGGAAGTAATGAAGAACAAATACTTTGTTACTGTACTTTAGATTTTTTTTTGTATCAGTATTTTTACTACACTATTTATTTCAACTTTTTACTTTCCATTCATTACATTTTTACACAAATAGCTGTACTTTCTACTTCTTACATTTTCAAACCAGACGCTTCAGTTTAAATCTGTTTGGTGACATGATCGCTATTTTTTCTTCTCATTGCGCCGTGTTCAGCACATCAACCCTTTATTTTGTCGTTGCGCGGCTTTTTTCAATCTACGACTGGTGTATCGTTTCCTGGCTCTCACGCACCACAGACGTAGACGTAGAAGGCAACAAAGGGGGTAACAAGGATGAGACAGAAGGAGTCAGTGATGTAAACATGACTGAGACCAGACACATTCCTGATCACCTGATCATCATCTTTTCTCTGCCTGTGTTCTATATGGTGGATGTTCAGCCGGGATACATTCATTAAAGAACAACATTTAGAATTATTTGATATTAATATATTAATATGATGTGAGGTTCAGTTACCAGTGTGACACTAAAACAGGTAGTAATAATGACTACTTTTTACTGAAGTACATGTCAGAGCCCAACTTCTTTACTTTAACGTGAGTGAAAAAGTGTAGTCAGAACTTCATCTTTTACCAGAGTCCTTCAGAGTCCCCAATGAGAATCTGTACTTCTACTAGAGTAAAGGATGTGTGTACTTTTGCCATCTCTGCTGGTCATGTTTCATCCATCACTCTTTATTATTTTACTACTAAGTAGTGAAACGCAGTGCAATTGCCAAGATACTATACGGACAAACGTTTATAGACACCTGAGTATAAGATTGTGCTTTTTGAACATCCCATTCCACATTTAGTGCCCATTTGCTGTTAAAATGTCCTCCACTCTTCTGGGAAGACGTTCCACTAGATTTATGGAGATCTGTGTGAGATTCTTTCAGATTCAATGTAATATGTTTTTCAACACATTTTGTTTTTTTGTTTATTATTCGAACTTGTGATTGAACCATTACTTTAGCAATGACAGTGTAGCATATGTGCATTAATATAACAAAGAGCTGCAATACCCTCAGACTACAACTGAATATTACACAAGAGCATATTAATGTGAAATGACGACATATACAGAGGTGGTATATTTTGGTGTATTTTTTCTGTTCATCATTATGGCCTATGCTACTATGTAGTTAAAATGTATTATAATAAGTATATTTCATGTCTAACTATGAACTTAATCATTTTTTAATTCTATGATATATGCTGTAATCTAAAAGGATGTGCTACTACCAACATTTGTACCTTGTTCACAGTTATGAATCCCTTGGAGTCCATGTGCAAGCCACTTTGTTTGAGAAATGCAGTAGCGGGACTTGAACCTGAGGATTGACATGAGAACAGTTTTTAATTCTTTTGAATCAAAGCAGATTTAATGTCATTTTAATAAATAATGTAATTGAATGTAAATAAATTCGAGAATAATTTAACTGACTGGTAGTTTTTAGTTAGTTCATTATGTTGCAACACAAAAAAAATCAATATCAGCAAAATCAGCATAAAGATCTGAGGTTCCCATTCAAAATTCACATTCACTATTTACATTCCAATATGTACATACATTATTTGGACAAAATTCCAGTACATTGAGTAACTTGAGTTTTCCAGATATATGCAGTTCTTCTCCAAACTGTTACAACATAGTTGCACACAGCTGTATCAGATTTGCTAGCATTACATTTTTACTTGAACTGGGAGACCTAAACCTGCTCCAGCATGACGATGCCCCTGTGCACAAAGCCAGCTCCATGAAGATGTGTCCTTCTCACCTCACCTACATCAGTACCTAACTTTGAGATCTCTTCACAAGCACACTCCAAAATCTAGTGAAACATCTTCCTAGAAGAGTGGAGGTTATTATAGCGGCAATGGGGACTCCATGTGGAATGGGATGTTCAAAAAGCACATTCCAATCTTATGGTCAGGTGTCCACAAAGTTTTGCCAAAGTAGTTTATCTATCCGTTTACATTCCTGACTCAGCAATCAATATTCTAAAGGCAGCTGGCACGAATGAGAATGGATACACATTTTCCTCACCTGAGGTTGTTTACATGTATGTGTGTGTTAGATTGGGACTCACCTGTACCAATAACACACACGTCTGCTCTTAGGACTTTGCCACTTTTCAGCACTACTTCTTTTAACTGAGGAAAAGAAAACAAAAGAGAGAATAGAAGAGAAAGTTAAAGAATCCTTTTATGACTAGAAGTTGCAAATAATAATATATCAAGACTACATAAGGCCAGATCAATCAATCTAATATAAAAAAAAAAAAAAAGATTTTTTTTTAATTTGATTGATATATTCATTTATTAATATATAATGCTATAATTATTTTGTTGTGTTTAAGCTTCAGGGTTATCAGTTGAATTCTCTGAGACTAGTGTTAGACACATCCCTAATGCTTATCATTACTCCAGGCTAAAAGACAAACGAACAGAGAGCGAAAGAGACGAAAACTGAAGCGACAAATAGAAAGGTCGAAAATGAGGAAGTTACAGAGAGAAACAGAGAGAAAGAGATGAAGAAAGATCATCCATCAGAGCTCTTCTCCAGCAGAGTTTCTCTCACTTTCAGGATACCTGTCCATGATGGCCTTTCATCTCTGACACCTCGTTCAGCATGTAGAACTTCACCCTGTTCATCTCGAACAGCTACGAGAGAACAGCACATAATGAATAGACTACTCAAGAAAAAAATGTTAAATAACACAGTTAAGAATATTTTAGGGCAACTATGATCATGGTTGGTTTTCCGAAGTGTCCAGCCATTAAAGAAGAATCTGACAAGTATATAAAATATATTATACTTATTCTATTATGTTACTGTTTCTATAGTAGTAGCATTTTGTTCTTCCGGACAACACAAATTAATATGATAGAGAGTTTTCTTTAAAGAAACGTTTAATGGAAGGAGTCTCCATTGTCAGAGAACATTTCTTTTGTTTTGTATTACATGAATACTGAGGTAAAAAAAAACAAACAAAAAAACAGATTCTTTATTAAAATAATAAGTGTGAACAGGAACTAATGTTTTGCAGACTTTCTGCAAAATAAAATTGTTAACAATTAATTTTTGACTAACAAAATAAAATTGTTTGGCAAACAGCTGTAATGTGAGGAATGAAAGGGTCTGGGTTAGTAGCAGTAACTCTGCTTCACCTGATATCATCACACTATTCACACTAAACTGCATTCACAAATCACAGCATTTATGCAGAAATCCATTCACCTGTTCACTCATTACCCCATTCGCTCTTTACACCATTCACCTCGTTCACCATCAGAAGGACAGGATTAAAAATTAATTTATTACAGGTAGGACATTTTGGAGATGAGGTCAGGGAGATGTAAATGAGATGGTTTTTTCATGTGCAGAAGAGGGACATCTTCAAAATCTCTATACGAGCTCTATCTCTATATGAGCCGGTTTCTACACAGTACCTCATATCATATAGTATACAACATTATATACTATATATATATATATGTGTGTGTGTGTGTGTGTGTGTGTGTGTGTGTGTGTGTGTGTGTGT